>JAJJMB010016062.1:698146-724635 GCA_023531105.1 Papaver atlanticum
GTGCATTTGCCTAGCTTTAAGGCCCGGATTATAGTATCATCATGGCGCATCAGGGAAGTTATGGCCTGCGTGCCCTGACGCGCTAGGCGTAATTTTCCGGTCTGTCACATTCTTCTTCATATCTCTACTTTTTTATTAGGTCATTCCCAAAGAGTAGCTTTAACATTTTCCGCAAAAACCCAATCAGAACCAAAAGAAGATAAGAAGTAATTCCAGACTCTTGTAGTTTCCAAACAATGAAGGAAAAGATGCATATTTGTTTTTGCCGCCATATTAAAAAACAAGCATCTATCCAAATCCGAACCAGAGATATATATCCAAAGAATATAATTATAAACTAATAGGGTATACAAAACTCATACGAGGAAGGATAATTGTCCCTTTAAGCTTGTATTCAATTTAAGAGACAAGGAATTGAAATGTGTGGTGTGGTTCGGCCTCCATAACCAAGAGGACCAGGAAAATTTTGTTGGCCACTCATTAGTTGCGAAGCTAAAACCTCATGAAATGGATGATGTGAAGAGATTGACCAAAGCATGTATTAAAGAGGCTTCAAGGAATAGGATTTGACGAACGTTTCTTCTTTAAGTACAATTTATAGTGCACAAGCAACTATTAGAAGGGTGGGACGGTTATGCAAGAATTTGAGAAGATATATAGCCTTTGATCACAACTACACGAGTATCATTCAAAGAGGGCCGGACAACAAGCCTTTCAAATATTCAATTCACATCCTTTGATTGCAAAATTGGCTCATACATGCTTTGGTGTTCTTATGATGGATTGCACCTATAACACAAACAAATACAATATGTCGTTTTTCAACATCGTGGGTCAAACATCGGACAAGGTATCATTCACATTGGCTTGGTGTTTAATGGAAAACAGATGAATTATAATTATAATTGGGCATTACGACAATTGAAATCACTCTTCCGGGAAAATCATCTTCTGGGGGTTATCTAACCGATAACGATGACTCATTAATGAATCTAATATCTGATGTCTTCCCGGATGCACAAAATTTCCTATGTACATATCATATACGTACCAATGTGACAAAAACTTGTCATGCTTTGTTTGAACCCACAAAGGCGGATATTAAGAAGAAAATGATTATTCAACTTGAGGAAGAAGTTCGGACGAAGAAACTATCACCCGAAGAAGAAGAAGAAGGAGGAGGAAGAGGAAAGATTAAAGAAAAAGTGGACAAGGAAAACAATGAAAATCTTAAAAAGTGGTTGGAATTTCAAAGAAATTGGGAGAAAGTTTATTGGTCTCTTACCGAGAATACATACAAAAAGAATTTGAACAAGTTTATTACCAATTGGAACGAAGGGTATCCAAGTGCCGTCCCGTATTGTCCGAAGCAATGGTTGGATAAGTACAAAGAAAAAAAATTGTGTTCATGGATAAACCGGTATAGACACTAGAATGAATCAACTAGTATAGCGGAGTCCGCTCATTAGAGATTTAAAGATCTCCTCGAGTGTAACCTACAAGACGTGGTTACGGTCACCGTGGCAATGTAGCAATACTTCAAGAGTGATATCGATAGGATCATGAAGACTTTTGAGAAAAGCTCAATAGAAAGGATGACTCAATATCTTCAATATGGTAAGTTGCTTTGAGGAATAGAATTCAATGTGTCTCAGCGGGAAATAAAGCATATGATAAAACAAATGATAAAGGAGATTAACTACGGAAAGTCGGGTGATGTGTGTATTTGTCCCGACATGTCTTCATAACGAATAAAACCTAAGTGCCCAAGATGAATAACAGGTATGCAGCAGCTGTATAACGAATTTAGGTGGGATCCCAGTCATCCTTCTTTTGTTTCTCCTCTGTCCCTTCAAACGTTTCCTTAAGCATCTTCAGTTTGATTGTCTTTGTCCTACAATTCTTAGATACATAGAAGCTTTCCACAGAAGTTTCGTAGTCCCAACCAAATAACTTGTTAGTCAAAGCGTGTAACTTCGACCATTCTAGGTCCGGGCAGTTATCTCCTTCTACAACTGATTTGCCGGTAACCCGTAAGCCTAGAATGTTCTGAGCATCATCATGGATCAAGGTCATCTCTCCAAATGTGGGAAGTGCATGGTATCGGTTTCACCATGAAACCTCTCGAAGAAGCAATTGACTGTCACAGAATCATACTTCACATAATTTTCAACCAAAGGATATAACCCAGAGTCCTTTACTAATTGTTGGACCTCTTTACATTCCTTATCCAAAGGCAAATCACTCTTGGCTTGGTGTCGGCAAACACGCACAGCTTTCTTATGATCCTACAATTAGGAGACAATGAAAAAAGAAAAACAAAGTAAACATAAATATGAGACATTGAAAGAAAAAATACATAATAATACACGAGCACGAGGTAAAAATTCTCACATAAGTTTGATAGATTCGCTGAGCCTATGTGTCCTTATAGCCAAATAGGAGTTTCAAATCGCGCGCTTGACCCCAAACTTTACCATCATCACGGGCGGGTAACATGCCATTAGGATGAGGAAGTTGCGAACCTTTTTTCTTGACTACTTTCTTCCTCTCTTGTTCTTCTTCTACTTCACCTTGTCCCAATCCTTCACCCTGTGTCGCTTGTTGACTCGGCCCACCATCTTCCTCTAAGACTTCGCTTTGGCTTGCTTGTATACTTGGCTCAACTTCATCATCAACCTCATCCTCCTTATCTTCATCGTGCCAATCATATGATTCTCTTGTACGTTCACAGATTGCGATTTTTCTACGGTCCCTACTGTACCAATCTTTTCCTTTTGCAGAGCCTGCCCCCAAACGCTTATTGTGACCAAGTTCTTTCCCTCGAGGAGGCAGGGACTTGGGAGTACCAAGAGCGTTCTTTTTTCTTTTCTTAATGCCATCATCCTTACTTTTTCCTTTTTTAGCTTCATTGGCTTTCGCCTTATCAAAAGACATCCGAAATAAATAAATGATAACTAACAATCATATCAGATGCCGGCATAGATATGCAGAATAACGACATTGAAACACAAGGGCCGGAATTGTTTAACGGAAAATCGTCCATGTCGGGATAAAAAAACGACATTGTAATTTAAAAACAAACTATGGCGGGACATACATCCGGCATTGCTAAAAAAATGTCGACAATGCCGGTAGTCTTAGGTAATCCATAGGTTATTCCTGTATACCAAAAGAGCATTGTCGGCATACACGTAAAAACTAAAACAACGCCGTAAACAAATCCCGACATGGTATTCATCCAAATATCAATGTCGGGATTAAACATTCAGTTTCAGGTGATTTTATTTTTTTATCCGGTATAATATTCATACTAAATTCAAGGCTGAAACACGTTACCGACATGGTATTCATACTAAATCCAATGCCGTAACACATTACCGGCATTGTGTTACTAATTTCAATGAAGGAATTGTATGTAACTCAACTAATTGAGTTAGAGTTTGCAATTCTAGCCTAAACCCACTACTTTAAATCGATTAGAATACTTATAAAACGTTACCGGCATGGTATTCATACTAAATTCAATGCCGTAACACATTACCGGCATTGTGTTACTAATTTCAATGCAGGAATTGTCTGTAACTCAACTAATTGAGTTAGAGTTTGCGATTCTATCCTAAACCCACTACTTTAAATCGATTAGAATACTTCTAAAACGTTTCAGAATCACTTACCTTCTTACAGAAGCCATTGTTTCGAGAGTTTGATGGTCCGAATCTTCTTCTTCTTCTTCTTCTTCTTCAAGAGCAATCCGATTGATCATTTCTTCTTGTTTCTGTTGAACTACTGATTTTGATTTTGATTGCGGATTAGGTTTCTTTCATGGAGGCATGGTTATAGGTTCGGGTAATCGATGAAGATATTTTTAAATCAACGACTAATCGACGATGAGTTTGTGTGAACGATGAAGAACAAAGAACTATTTTTCATTCAAAACCCTAACCTAAGAATACTGCCGGAACAAATAAGGGATAATGATTTGGTTTTTTTATTTTAAGTTTAAATTTTTTTATTTTGTGGGAAGGGTATTATAGTCTTTTCATAATGTTTTTAATTAACCAAATGGTATTTTTGTATTTCCTCCCCCGAAAAAACCCCCTTAGCAGACACTATTAGATGGGATAATAATTTATATCCTCAATTAATAAAACTATGGGATTTCGAAATTTTCAATCTGTTTTTTTTTAAAATAAATAAATAAATATAACAGGACTGTTTTCGAATTGCATCGACACCCTTAAATTTGTATAGTAGTTACTTTGATCCTAGAGCGCGGTAGAAAGTAGTTACGCTACTAGTAACTAGGTCCACGAATTATATGGCGGTAACTAGGTCCACGAATTATTTGGCTTATATAGTTAAAAGTTAAAACCATGGTGAAACCGAGATAAACCGGTAAAATGTAGTTGCCCTAATTCTTCTCCACTCGAGTACATCTTTTGCACCACACCCCATGAACCAACTTTCCGATGGATTTTTGCATCCCTATGCTTAGGTAGGCTACTACTTTGGAAAACCTTGGTGTCATGCGGGTTGTGGGCGTCAAGCATATATTAAGCCGTGGGTCAAGAGGGGACTTTAGAAACATAAAAAGACGGATTTTAGTGCATCAATTGCGAGCGTTTATTTATCTCATACGAGTTACGACTCTCGCCTTTTTTTTTTTTTTTGTGTGGCTGTAGAGTTGTGTTCGTGTGCAGTCCCCTGCAGTAAGCCGACGAGTATGGGGGAGTTATTCCCGAATTACCTCTCCAAATTCGATTCTTAAAGTGTTTAATAGCAAAAGGTGGCCGTTTGATGCATGCGCCAGATAAGTTTAGGTCAAGATGAAAGCGAAAAAGGGACCAAGAATTAGAGATTTTTTTTTTGTTCATTTCGATATAATTAGTCGGTCATTACCGTAATTAACAAGACAGATTAATAGTAGTATATATAATTTCAAGTACAAATTTTATTCTGGGATGAAGGTATGAGTCTTCTATTTGGGACTTGAGTCAGTTCACATATGCTTTTTCAATATTTGATGAATTATTTAAACTTAATCACAGTACTAATCAGTTATTTAAGTGGCTAAGTGTCTTCTTCGACAAGGAAATTATTACATTTGTCTTAATCCATTTTCTTGATTTACCAAAATAAGTTCTTATCCAGTCTAATCATTAAATTTAGTTTTACTCAAATTTATGTTCACATTACTGTGTACTTGTTTAGATTATCCCAAATTGGTTCTATAATTGCATAATTTCCAATACGAAAGCATAAGTGCATACATATAGTACAAGCTTATTATCCAAATGGTAAAAACAAAAGTACACATAGTTTTTCTTTTTAGTATCGAGGTACCCGCAGTTGAAATTTAGAAAGCAAAAAAGACAGCAGGATACGAATATATAACAAACATACTTCACGGGGGATTAAAATGATAAAACCTACTAAATGGCATGATCAAAATCGAGAACTTCTAAATGTTCACGTGAGATTGCACAAATCTATTCCAAATTTTTCATCTTTGTGAACTTATATTATGCCACAAGTTACTGTCAATTTTTTTATTTGGAACAAAATTTGATTAAAGCTTAATCAGCTTTCTTGCATTAGTGGTGATTCAGTGATATCTTATAGCCACTAGGTAGTTGTTAAGTTTATGGTTGAATATTTCTTGGTCTTGCACACACTTGCGGTAGCGTATAATTGTAGCTTCAATAGCAGTTGGTTTTATGGTCAAACCCAGAATGAAGGAATTCCTTTCTCCTGGGAGAATGTTATAAATTCAAATCCCTAGTTGTTATGTGAGGAAAGTTGGGATCATCCCAAGATTTTCATATTATACTCTGGTTGTTTAACCTTAAACTAATACTAGTAAACTAGAAGAACTAGATGAGGTGTTCACACCTAATTACAATTTCTAGTTTGCCTTTTGAGGGTAATCATGGGATCCGAAGACGGCGCGGCTACTATTATAGATACCCATACTCCTTCCATCATGACATCATGCATACACAAGCAATATATTATATATATATTTTTTTGGTTTTAAAATAATAGACTGGTTTTATGTGTAACAATATTGGTTTTATGTATATAGTCTCATCTTTTGGATTAAAAAATAATATTATGCATGTAAATTACCTAACATCTTCTTCCTTTTTTTTTTTATTGAAAGAAAGGATATAAGTCAAACCAAATAGTACATTAGGTTAGGGATCTTTTACTTATTGAAAACATTACAAGTAATAGTGAAGTATTGAACTTGAATTTGTTGGACAATTGGATACCAACGGATAAAACATCAGTGACCAGAAAAGAATGTTGTAACATTGACTTCAAGGACTTGCGATTCTTTTCAATAAATATTTTGACCCTTCCCAGATAAATGGCGAATACAATTGGTCAATGAAATAATGTATCAGGATACAATGAAGCCCTAACAACGTTGTTGAATTCAAGAGTTGTACTCCCTTGAACCAACCAAGAACAAGCAATAATTAGATTCTGGTGATGCTTAGAGTGAAAATAAATGAGAGATTTTGATCTATTGAAATGGGAGAAAGCCTTTGCAATTTATAGAGGGTTTCATGTCTATTGGAGATGTCTCTTCATCTCCAACAGACGCCTTCAAAAGACATCCATTAATGGTGTCTCATGAAAAAGGAGAGGCGAAGAGACGCATTTGTAGAATTGTCGAATTGATTGAAATATATATGATGGTCTGACCGGCTTGAGAAATGAGTTTAGATTTCCACCCTTGCAGCGAGTGGTATTTTTAAAGGAGAGGCTCTTCTTTCAATTTTTTGTCAAAAAAGAGCGTAATACCCGAATATCAATCATTTTTCTTCATCTAGGAGACTTTTATCATTTTTTTTTCATTTTTCTTCTTTCAAATTTTTGTCAAAATTATTAAGATCAACTCAATAATTTTGACGTGCTTATGGTGAATCCGGGGGCTAAAATAAATCCCGTATTTTGGAGGTTGACCATTTGATCCATGAATTCACCGAATTTTATAAGGATCTCCAGAATATTTTTAGCTTCTCCTAACAAAGTCCATTTTTTTGAAGAGACAGCAGTTGCACGCAAAGAATAGGTGAGAAATAGCGGGAGCATACTTGTTAATTTTCAGGCCCATTTTTTTTCCAGCTATCGCTTTAGAGTAGAGTCTTGAAAGGAACTATATGCAGATCAACAATAGATAGGGCGAAATAGGGCCCCCTATTTAATACCTCTATAAAATTAAAAAGATGGGCCCCGAAGAACCATTTAGCAAGACAAAGAAAGAGGTTGTCAAAACGCATTCCATAATTAGGTTCGCAGTGAACGCATTGAAACCAAGAAAAAAATGGTTTTTTTTCTTTCCAATGAACGACCACTCTACACGATCAAAAACTTTAGAAAGATCTAATTTGAGTGCTAAGAACCCTATTTTAGATTTTGAAGTCTGCATGGTATGAAGGAGTTCATGAGCATTTATAATATTATCGGGGATTTGTTTAAATGCCAAGGAAGGCGTATTGGTTTAGAAAAATTAATTTTTGTTAGAGTGTTGCTATCTCAAGCTTGTTGTCAGACTATATCTTGATTTCTAGTCTACAGTTAGTCAAGTCTAATATTAGGATAAAAGTGTGTAATTGAGTAAAAGACATCACTGCGTTCAACCTTTTGAAGGTGAAGATCAACCAAAGCTTTTGGAGAACTTCATCAACAAAAGGTAAGTGAAGACTGAACCACCTATTTCTCAATTTTTCATCTTCCTATCTACGAGACAATATCGCATGACTAAATTATACATTACATGCATAATAGAAATTTCAAGTCAAGTTTATCTTGTTAATCGTTCTCGAAATATGCTAAGCTTAAGAACATTTGTTCATACCTGATGAATTTGGTTAAGAACAATTTATTGTTTATGACCTAAATTATGATTTAAGATTTAATCATTTGAAAACAGCCTGGACAGTGATATGTGTCATATTGATGTTATTCGGGAATATTTCAAATCGATTATTATAAAGATATAGAACTACTGTAAATCTGGATACAGGATAGTATGCATACTAGTTTACATACTGAAAGAACTGTTATAAGTCCGGAGCCGCAGTACATGTACCCAGTACATATACTGGCGTAGCTATAGTTCGGAAACGACTTTTTGGTACGCATACCCGGTATCCATACAATAAAAAGTCTTTTGACTCGTGAACCAGGAAGGTACGCATACCTAGTATGCAAACCGGAAAATATCTGTTGGTTTCTAAACCGAAAAGGTACGCATACCCAGTATGCAAACCTGAAAAGCTCTGTGGATTCCTGAACCCGTTTTTGACTTAAGGGTATACATACTCGGTACACTATCATGATAAAAATAATCACGAACATGTATACAGTACACATACTTA
Organism: Papaver atlanticum; assembly: GCA_023531105.1. Taxonomy (NCBI): domain Eukaryota; kingdom Viridiplantae; phylum Streptophyta; class Magnoliopsida; order Ranunculales; family Papaveraceae; genus Papaver; species Papaver atlanticum. Next base: position 706,543 of record JAJJMB010016062.1, read on the forward strand.
CCCTGTCGAATATTTTCAGATGCATCGAAATTATTTTTATGAGATAATCGACAAATTGAACAACTCTCTAAAAATATTATCTAGACATGTTTGATCACATTTGTGACTCAAGATTAAAGTCTTAAAGTGATATGAAAATGGTTAAGCTTATCATTTGACTGGCTAATTTCAGCTAACCGTTCATGAACAAGTCATTGTACACGGTTCAGTTATGGTTCATCCTAAACAAAGTGTATATTCTGTTATGTTAATCTCAAGTCAAGTTTTTCATCTAACGATGATTATTGATTGCTTGATTCCAAAGCTACCTTAGCTTAAATCTAAAGCAACCTTGATCTTGAAAGTCTATATAAAGAGAACCTCAAACAACTGGGATCTTTGAATTCCTGACACTATTCTTGTGTGTCCTAGTTGTAAACTAGAGTCATCATCTCCTTTAAACCTTGATAGGTTTAGCGACTAAAAAGACTTCACCTAGGGATTCATGAAGCCAGGTCCAACTATCTTTATCTTGATAGTTCGTGTATCCTAATCTTGCTTTGATTGTTGAGCCTTTATCTCCAACAAACAAGATAGATAAAAATCACAAAGTTTTTTCGTCTCAGACTTTGTGATTCCACAAGTATCTATTTGTGAGGTGAATAATAATGTAGGTTGCTCTTCAGGAGTCAAAAGACCGGATTTTGGGGTTTCCTAGACTTTGTTTATTACAATCGATTTCCTAACTCACCTTGATCTTTGATCAGAATGGAAATCACATATATGCTTATCTGTGGGAGGAAGATTGGTTTAAAGTCTTCAATTGAGTTGAAGCAACTCTTAGGCTGTAAAGGACGTCAGCTAAGGAAATCAATTGCGCGGAATCTTGGGGGATTCAAGAGGCGTAAGGAGCGCGTTTGTAACTTAACGCTGTGACGGAAGATTCAGTCTCAACTACATTCCAGTCAAAAGTGTTGATAGTAAGCTAGTGTCTGTACTGTAGCGGCTTAATACAGTTTGGTGTTCAAATTTGGAATAAGTCCCGGGGTTTTTCTGCATTTGCGGTTTCCTCGTTAATAAAATTTCTGGTGTCTGTGTTATATTTTTTTTCTGCAGTATATTGTTTATCTTTATAACTGAAATATCACAGGTTGTACGTAAATCAATTCTAGTAGATAAGTCCATTGCAATTATTGGATACGACTTGATTGATCTTGGATATTAATCTTTGGAGTCGTCCAAGTACTCTCACGGAATAATCAGGTTCACAGACTCGTTTCTATTTACATACTGATTGTGAGAGAAAGAGATATAGGCTCTTCATATAATTCCTGATTGAGATTCGTTAAGTTGGAACTCTCGGAATTGTATTTGAGTTTAGTCCATACAGGTTGTCTAAGAAAAAGTTGGTGGTGTATTTTGTTACCCCCACATTTTCAATTTGTTTGAAAGGGGGTTTAGCATGTTTGTTAAAATATTGGAGATAAGTTTGTATATGTTGTTACTCAGGATAATAGGTATGAAGTTAGAAGGGGGTTTAACTCGTGGATCAAATGTAATTAGTATCGGTCGAGACAAGTGAGATTTTGGATGGATTCTCGGTCTCGAGCCATGGCCAAGATTTTTTTTTTTAAATTTCGGCAAGCGAGATCTAGCCTAGAAATTAGCGTACACTACCCAGATTATGCCAGGACGGGCGAGATCTAACTGAGACGAGTTAGCGAGTCGAGGGGTAGTATGATAATTCCATTATAAAAAAATATTAAAATAGCTCTAGAAAAACTCGGCTTTCTTTATGTTGTGTGAAGTTATGAATAATATTACGGCGGGTGAGTCAAAAATATCTAAAATCTTCGATATCTTTATCAATTGCTTGATTATTAAGTGGTATAAAATTTGGAAGCAAGGACACCAAGCTTTCACATAGAAAATCACCGAGATAAAGCAGTCAAGGTGTCTTGGTCCATACTGAGATGAGACCGAAATCCGAGCTCCACTATATCGGATGCGCCGGATTTGTTAAAATTATTATTTAAAAAAATGAAGTTACACCTAAGAAATATCCTTTAAGACCAGTTCAACTTCCGATTAGTAATTTGGTGCTATATGTTTCACTAGACAAAAAAATACAATTATTTTTTCAAACGTACCCGGGCGTATCATGTTTATATACTTTATAATCTAAACTAATTTTGAATGATTTTTAGTTTCACTGTTTTTTTACTTCTTTTTACTTGGATTTAGAGCGGTTTTTTATTTTTATTTTAGGGAAAGCTAATTTTTATTTATCTTTTTTTGTAAGAAAAAGTAGGAATTCTTTTAATTAAAACTAATTTAAAGGACGTGTTCAAACATTAAGAGGGCCACATATTTCAAAGTATGTGACCTGACCTGACCTGACCACATCGTAGCCATGGGGTATTTTTATGAAAATTCGATGAATACCCTTAACTTAACGGGTGTGTGCCGTGAATGAAATTATAAGCTGACAACACCATCCGAGACAAAAGTCCATCAAATTTCTAGAGTTGCACCTGCGTCCAATCCAAAATCGGATTTCAACCGCAAACAATAAATGGGCCAAGTCCGGTTGGTGGATTTAGAGAGACAATTCCATAGCCCTAGGCTGACATCCATTCGTGGTAATCTGAGCAATTCCCAAAGAACGATATTATGGGGACCATGGTTTTTTTTGGGGACCATGATTCTATTTTTAGTAAGACATTTAAAAGTAAAGTGAAAACACCCCTTATCCAAATATCTATGTTAATACCAAAATTACCCTTCCTAATTAAGTTTATGTAATGGTTAGTTAGTGTAATTAAGTTAGGTTAATTAGTGATTTGTGTAAGATTAAATCAATATTATTTTTCTTACAATTAAGTTATTAAGAGGGAAGAAGAAGGAGAATATAAGAGTCGGAAAAATTCAATTATTTTTTTAATTTTTTGAATCCGAACCTTCAAACCACTCGAGCATACTTCAAATTTAGTTTTTTGTTGCTTGAGTTGGCCAAAAAATTTCTGAAAATGAGAAATTTTATAGCTTGATTTGGGCTAAGTCAAACAAGTTCGGCTACAAGATCTGAAGAACAGGTAGCCGAACTTATCTGCTAATGTAGTTCGGCTAATGTTCATGAAAGTGCAGGTAGCCGAACTTAGTTGTAATGGAGTTTTTTGTTTTCAGAGAAAAGTTCGGTTAGGAGAAAAAATTTGCGATGTAACGGAACTAAATATATAGAGAATTCGGTTAGGAGAATTTTTTTTGCGACGTAACCGAACTCAATATATAAGATTTCAGTGAAAAGTTCGGTTAGGAAATTAGAAGTTTGGTTAGGAAATTAAAAAGTTCGGTTAGGAAATTAAAAGTTCGGTTAGGATTTTTTTTTTTGCGAAACAACCAAACTGTTCTTCATGTTCTTCATTTCCAGCAAGTTCGGCTAGTTCGAAAAAGTTTTTCCACAAAATTCCTAACCGAACTTACTATTGTAACTTCCATTTTCAACCTATTTTGATGACTACTACTCAAAATTTTCAATCAAAAACGAATTAAAAGTAATGGGTTTGTGGGAAAATACTTATGGACGGGTTTGTTTACAAAAGATTGATTAATCGACGAAAAAAATTCAATGAATCGATGACGATGAAAATTTGATGATTTTGATTAGATTTGTATATGATAAGGTTTAGATGATCATAAATTGATGAAGAAGAGAAGAAGAAAAATTGTAGAATAGAAGAATAAGAAGTTGTAGAGTTATAATTTTAATTAGGATAAAGGGTAAACTAGTCATCTCCACCTTTTAGGACACTCCTTATATAGGGTAGATGGCCTCATCAAATCATGGTCCAAAAAAAAACAGTAGTGCCCAAAAAATCGTTATTCCCTAATACCTGATTCATGTCAGTCAAAAGACTTATGTTAGGCTTTGTTATGGGTATTCGGCTTTGGACAGGAAAAGTAGGGCCTATTGCTTTCATGGTTATCAAATCAAAGCCCAAAGGATTTGTATGTAATTTTTTTTTTTTGGCAATATATTTCACTTTGTCCAAATCAAAATATTGATTACCTAAAATTTCTAATTTCTAATAAATGTAATATCAAAGTGTCCCCTAACCCCAAGTCATTTTTCCAAAAAAAAGAAAAACAGGAACTTGATTTTGAAGAACAGTCCCAATGGCATTGAGGATAAAAGTCTTAGAAACCATGATTTACAACAAATAAAATATTTCGGACTGTAGGTGGGATTCGAAGTAGTGACCTCGAGAAGACCTAGCCATGGATTCGAAAAGGAGAAATGTTGGGACATGAGATGGTCTAACTTGATCCAAGGATTAAATTGTAGTCCCGGTCCTGTACTCATACCTTATCCGGTTCTTCAACTAGGCCATACAATTGTTATCTCAACGGAAAACTTTAAATGGCTCATGAATAGCTAGAAAAAAAGAAAGCACAAAACAGCACACATTGTAATGTCGATCATCTCTGTAACCTCAATTGCTCCTCTCTCAAAAAATTATCTTAATTGCCTCGAAGTACCGCAGCGAAGATGGAGAATAAAGGCTTCTTCTTCTACCGTTCCATCCCCATCTCCAGGTGTGGACTTGAAGACACTTGAAGCTGCCATTTCCAAGGTGAATTAGCTCTAACAATTTATGGCTTGGAGATATTTCGTTTGTGGATATCTTGTTGTTGCTGATGCAATTCTCTCGGTTATCTTTTTGTTGCTGATGAAATTCTTTTCGGTTATTTCAGAAAGATAGTGACAGTGCCAAAGAGGCGCTTGATAAGCTAAGGGAAGATGGTTGGGCTAAAAACTGGAGTTCTCACCCATATGTATCACGACGTATGGTCAGTCAGCCCTCCATTATAATCTGGCAAGTGCTACGCGTACAAAATTAGCAAATGCACCGAAAGAAAATGTATCATACGTTGTAAATCTCAATTTGTTAATAAAAAAATGCGTTATACATCTCTGTACAGACATCACTTCGCGAGCTGACAACTCTTGGAATTAAAAACGCGGAGAATCTTGCAGTTCCGAGCGTAAGAAATGATGTAAGTGCCGTATTTCATAATGTGAAACAATAGAACACCTTACCAAAATTCGTGACCCTAGCTTAGAGAAATAAGAGAAATTGTTTATAGTTTACTCGAATTGGTTCTTCGCTTAGTTTTTGCTCTCAAGAAGTCCATATCTAAACGGTAGCATGAGACATTTTTTTGCAAATTCTGCCATGTCTTTGTATCTTTTATAGAGTTGCGTTTCCATGGTTTGGGTTTCTATCTACTCTTCAGTAATTTGATTGCAATTAGTGATGCAGGCAGCTTTCCTAGCCACAGTGGTGGGAACAACAAGCGTTCTTGCTATCATTACTGGCCAACTTCCAGGGGTAACTTTTTTTCTTGACTCCTTACCTTGATGATGAGTTATGGAATCCGTTAGCTTCGTATGACTAGATGATGAAACATCGCATTTCAATACTAGTATCCTACCATGACCTAGACTATGGAATTTGCAGGATTGGGGTTTCTTTGTGCCTTACTTAATTGGGAGTATTTCTTTGGTGGTTCTGGGTGTTGGAAGTGTTGCACCTGGGTAGGTACCTTACGGCTTATGCATTTTGTTTGTCTACTTTGTTAGAATTTGGAGATGCAAGAACTCTGGCGCATGCTAACCTTTTATGGTCTCGCAATTATAGGCTTCTCCAAGCTGGGATAGGTGCATTTTCATCATTTTTTCCGGATTACCAGGAAAGAATTGTTAGCCATGAGGCGGCTCATTTCTTAGGTAACATTTGAAATTATGTCACTAACTATCTTTCCTGGCAGTGCCGCTAAATGCACGACTGATATGGAAGTTATCTTTCAATCTCAGTGGCATACTTGCTTGGACTACCTATTTTGGGGTATTCACTAGATATTGGAAAAGAGCATGTCAATCTGGTTGACGAAAGGTTGCAAAAACTTATATACAGTGGGAAGCTTGATGCAAAGGAGCTAGACAGGTATCAACTAGTATGGTTATCTTTGTGAAGTATTTCGTTAGAAACTGTACTCATATCTCGCTCTTTTCACTTAGGTTGGCTGTGGTGTCAATGGCCGGACTGGCAGCTGAAGGTTTGAAATATGATAAAGTTGTTGGTCAATCTGCAGACCTATTCTCTCTCCAGGTAAAGATAACACTTCTTGCAGTACAGTATATATAAGCTCCCTCTTGGTTAACACTACCACTTGTATTCTCTGCAGAGATTTATAAACAGGAGCCAGCCACCAATAGGCAAGCAACAGCAAGAGAATCTCACTAGATGGGCCGTAAGTTCCTCTGAAACTGGTTTATTACATCAATTTTGTTTTCGCGTTTATGAAACCAGATTTCATGTCACTTTGTTATGGAACAAACAAAAATAAACATTTTATATTGGACTATTACAATGCATTGCAGGTATTGTTCGCTGCCTCCATTTTGAAAAACAACAAGGCTGCTTATGAAGCCTTAATAGCAGCAATGTCAAATAAGGCATCGGTATTGGAATGCATTGAAGCAATTGAGAAAGCCGTGTAGGTTGTCTGTTTCAGGGGTTTCGCAAAATGCCTATACATGCCGCCATCAAACTAAGAATGATCAAACAATCATATTGTAGCAGTTCTTGCATTCAGTCTTTGTTGGTACCAAAAGGATTTGACAAACATATTATTGTCCAGTCACATGTGATTTCTACTTGGCTAAAACCAGCAAGGCAATTTTACTAATACACAATTTAATTTTATTACTTGCAAAATCTAAGTCCCAACCCATCAGAACAAAAGAGACTAAATCATCAAAACCCCTCTTTGCCTCCTCCTACTAAGGATATCTTTCAGATCAGATATCTTTCTTCAACATAAGTCATCTCCATCGACTCCAAAGTCTCAATCTCTTTCTTCTGAGCGTTTGCAGAAGCTTCTAACACCTTCAACTCTTTCTTTAACGCATCAATCTTATTCAAAGTTAGAGAGAAACTTTAACTTCTTTATCCTTTCTCTGCACTTCACACTCCTTTATAGTCTTTCTATTCCTCTTCTCATCTTCAGATATCCGAAGCTTACCCACACTATACCCATTGTCTTCAATAACTGTTAGTTGAGAGCAGTATTCTTCTACAGGATTCACTGATTCAGAAAGTTTCTTAGCAAGTCTAACAAAATCTAGATCAAACTATACCCTGAAGCCTTTAAGAGCAGTAGGAGATTTTTCAGAAGAATTAAGACCATCAGAAGGTGATGCTAATGAAGAGATTCTCACTTTTGTAGTAGGTGGATTTTGCTTCTGTTGTTGATTAGTAGTTGATATAGGAGATTCGCTCCTCTTCCTTTCGCATGCTAGAGTTGTTGTTGCGATAAATCATTTTTGTGGAGATTTTTTACAAGGAACTGTTGCAAGATACTGTGGCCTTGTGGGTGTTGGGCTACATATCTGTGTTGGTGCAAGGTCAATGAATAAGGATTTGACTATATACTACTGACGTGGACAATCTCTCAGGTTTGTTTTGTGTTTCTTTTACTTTATGATGATTGTGGCTCGAAGTGTCTGGATTTGGCTTCAGTCCGGCATGGTTATTGCTCGACCCAAAGAAAGCATTCAAGAATGCACCACATGAATTGAAGTTACTCTCAAAGCACTAAAATGAGTAGGTACAACTAGAACCATAAACCTTGATTATGTACGTTTGATTCTTCAAGAAAATTAATTTGTGTTCATGAAGACATATTGAAAAGTACTGAGAAGATGGGTTTTAAATTAACTTTAGCTGAAATTGGATGTGGGAATTAGCGCCTTTTTTTTTTTTTTTTTGGAAATCACATTTCAATTCATTCAAACCAAAATAGTGATTACATGTTTGCTCACAAGATTATCAAAAACACCAAAATACAAGATAATCAAAACCCAAATACAAATGACGACACCAATTGCGAGTACATCGCGAAGAGAAAAAACTATGAATCACAAAGATATCTAATTTTGGTGTGAATCAGTATCAACTCCGACCATTTAAAATAATTATCTTTTTGAATAAGAAATGCTCCAAATAAAATGGAGTATTTAGCCCAAAATCTTGTAGATCCAAACTTTTTTGGAGTATTTAACTCCAAAAACGTGATGTTGTATTGTTGATTAGTCACTCTTTTATTTTTAATTTTTTGGGTCGATAAAATAATAATATTGACTGTAAAGATTCAATTCACAAGAGTAGAGAAACTGCTGAGACCCGAGGCAACAGTGGAGGAAAAAAAGGAAGTTGTGGTTTAAAGCAAACCACAACAAGCAAACCAAAAGGAATCCAACAGAAAAGAAAAAGCTAAGAAAATCCCTAATGGGAGTCAAAAAATTTAGAGCCTGTTTGGTACCATTTTCAAAAACAGTTTTCAAAAATAGTTTTCTACTGTTTTTATTGTTTTCATTTTCTAAAAACTGTTTGGTTTAATTGTTTTCAAAAACATATTTTTAACAATTAGTTATAAGTTAAAACTAACAATTCAAAAAGTAGTTATAAGCTGGCACAAATGTTTTACACATAACAACAATTATACATATTTGTATAAGCTACACGCATTGGAGGTGATGTCGGCGCTGATGATAAAACTTTGAGGTAAGGAACTATGGTATTTGTCAAACCATAAAAAGAGTATAAGAAATCTGAGATTCAACTATTTCACAAAGTACTGGGTGTTGTATGTAAACACTACATGTCATGATAAATCCAGAGGCAACTTCAGTAAAATGTAAGCATAGATTCAACTATTCTGCAATTATCATCAGTAAACATACAATGGCAGCATAAAAAGGAAACAATCCAATCCTTGTATCCATGAGTCAGAAATTAGCTTCCATATCACAACCCATAATTCGCAACAGCCTATTAATTTCCTAGAAAACTTGTCATTTCCCCCCACCCAAAACATTTCTTAGTTTATTTCTCCATTTAGTGTCACTATCTCAAGAACCAATGTAGACACAAAAACACTAATCATAACCAAAAAATTATTGAACTCTTTGACAAATTATACACAATTCATGGATGATCCTTAACTACCACAAAGCGCTAACAATTATTTTAAGACTAACCAAAGGCAACTTATGGTGAGAATGTTTCCTTCAAGGACATGCTAACATTAATGAGTCTAAGGGTCCAGAAGAGTGACATTTCGTCAAAAAGAACCGATCAATTTTATATCCGTATACTAGTACTGATGTACTACTAGAAGAAGACAAGAAGCATTGTTATTAATATGCAGATTCTAAATAAACGGACTTCTTCACTAGTGTATGCCAGCATGACATTTGCTCCAAGCCACAGACATACAAAGTCTGACTCCTCAATGCGAGCCCGTGAATATATTCCTTCTGAAAATTCAAAATCGGCTATTAGTTCCTGCAACCAGATAAAATGAGGAGAACAAATTATGGAAGCACCAAGCATGCATACTAACTTAGACTCCCAAATGAGCTTGAACAATAAGTAAGACTTATCAGAGTATGATTATTACAGACCAGCAGTTACGATCTCAAATGGAGTCACCAAGCCACTACTTGAAAAACAACTTAACCCCATATTACCAGGAAAACAGGTCACACCTCGACAGGAAAATGTATATGTCATTGCAATATATATTCCAGCCCATTTCTACATAATATTACAGTACTGCAAAGCAATAGCAAGCCAAGGTATTGAGGTGGGTTGTGATACGGCTCCCCTGGAGTCGAAGTATGCAGTTTCAATCAATCTAAAACTAGTAGTACCACACATTATTCAAGCATTGGATAAGATGCTTAAGACTTTCAGGTTGTGTGACTAGCAGCATATGATTCTATAACTGGGCAATTCGTCTCTTCTTGCAGGCAAACAACTGAATCCTACTCATCAGAGTTGAGTAAACTTGTCTTAACTCTCATTGATTTGCTGGGTAAGGCTCTACAAATGGAGACTGGTCCTGACAGAGTTGTTTGAAAACAGAATACAACAAATGAGGATGAATTATTATCCTCCTTGCCCTCAACCATTCCTAACTCCGATAACTAAGAGCTAAACTCAACAAATTTGACCAGGCCAAGAATATAAGTCTAAAGAGATTAAGTTCTGTGATTACTCTCTTGTGCATCTCATTCTCATAAACTGTCTAGCAAGCATCTGATGTTCAATAATATGTTACAATGGCATATACCCATTAGTCCCAAAAGAGATTAGCTAATAACCGTAGAAATCAAAAAGAAATCATACATGAAACCCAGAAATTGAAATAGATTTCTTACCTAAAAAATTGCTGCAAACCCTAGATTTGATACCAAATCAATCAACCCATATCCAATTAGTCCAGAAAGAGATTTATTAATAGTTTTAGAGAAATTGAAAGAAAATTATACCTGAATCCTATGAAAAACCGCCTCTCCTTTGGGTTTCTTCTCTGTTCGTTATCGAGGGAAAAAGAAGAAAAAATGAAAACGATAAAAAGTCGTTTTCGTTTTTGTTGTTTTCCAAAACAAAAAACGGGTAGAAAACGTTTTCAAAAAAACAGCTACCAAACATGTTTTCTTAGCGTTTTCTGTTTACTCTGTTTATGAAAACTGTTTTTAAAAATTGTACCAAACATGCTCTAAAACACGTTTGGTATGGACATTTTTCAGAAAATATTTTCTAGTCCTTGTTTTCTGTTTTTGAAAACTAAAAAAATGAAAACAACAAAATATTGTTTTCTGTGTTTTCTTTTTTTGTTCCTTCTTCTTCTTTTCAGAACAAAGTAAGAGATCGGGAAAATGACTGCGAGTGAGTCATGGCCAGCATCTCTATCTCTTAGACGGGTCTTTACATTTGATTTGATTTAGTTGTTTTTCCTTGGTTTTCAAAAACAATTTTTATCCTACCAATGTTTAGAAAATGAAAATAAAATAAAAATGGTATGTTTTTTAAAACACAGAAAAACAATTTTTGAAAGCTGTTTTTAAAAATTGTACCAAACAGGCACTTAAAGTTTCACTATTCTCCAAAATATCCAGGATACCATAATCCTAACTTGGAATAGTCGGTTATTTAGCTTTTAAAATAAGTAAGTATCCTAAATTTTTTCACACGACTCATTTTTAACGTTTTTTGTTTAATTTTCCCTATATTTTCTATTTACAAACTTATATTATAATAACTAAATCAAGTCTTTTCTGGTATACTAGACAAACAAAATATAGCATATACTTGTAGGAATATGATGGTAAAACAAACATCATTTTTTGATAAACTCTTCTATGATAATCCTAATTAAGTTAGAGAAAACTCTAATTTGGCTAAGTTTTATGTTGTCAAAGGTGCCAAACACGGCCTGGATGCAAATTTATCAGGCGGACATTTCAAGGAGAAGGGAAATGCTGTAATGGCTAGATTTTAGCCGTTCTTTATCTCCCCAAAGTGTAGATGACCGTTTAACTTTACAGAAGAAGCGCATGTTAGTTGATCAATCGGGACCGTCCTTTATGTGTCCAAAATTTAGATGACCGTCGATATAGAAAAACACCATTATCCCTTATAATATAGATTTACTGATTTATGCAAATCAAAGAATTAAATGAGGATGACCGTGCATTCCATGCACACGAGTTCCTAATATTGTTGGATTAACAACCGGTGAATATGGACTCTAGGGGGGGAGGGGAGGGGGAGCGTAAGATTTGACAAGTGGTGGAGTGCACCAAAAAACACGGTTTCTAGTTTCTATAATTAACTCATTAAGCTTAGCAGCCGCTTCCTGTGAAATTTCTATTGACCAAGCTCACTCTGCTTGTATCAGAAGCGATTCTCCTAGAGAAGAAACAAAAGTAAAAAAAATCCGTAAAACATGTATACTCTTCAGTCATGTAAGAGCGAGTTTGGATACTAAAACCACAAGTCCGAAGCACAAATATTTTGTTAGAAAAACACTATGGATATTAGAAGCAGAAATGCTTATACTTCTCCAGAAGCAAAAGTTAAGAGCAGAACGCGTATGGATGTCACTCAAAAAGTTACTTTTTGACTTTAGGAAGCAGAAAAGTCAGAAGCTAGTTTTTGTATACAATATCGGAATGACTTCTAGAAGCAAAAACACTTTGTTTCTGATTTCTGGAAAATCACTTCTACTTCTGGTATCCAAACAGGCTAGAAAGTTAATTTTTTTTTTTGCTTCTAGAAGTCATTCTGAAATTGTGTACTCAAAATAACTTATGACTTTATTGCTTCCAGAAATTAAAAAGTAACTTCCGGGCGTGTGTATAATTGACTTACAGAAACAAGAAAATACATTTTCATTGAATCCGGAAGACTTTACTTTCGCGGACTTTTATTTCTGGAAAAATAGTAGAACTTCTGTTTTTAGTTGCCAAACAGACTTTAAAGCTACGATGATAACATTGGTTGCAACATTATTTGTGTTGATATTGGAAATTCAGTTGTCTTTATTCAATAAAGAATATATTGCTGAAGAAAACTAGTCTTCGTCCACGTTTAATAGCATGTTTGAATACTAGAAGTTGAAGTCGGAAGCAAAATATTTTTGCTTCACAATTTTTTTTTTTTTTACTTCATGCTGAAATTGTGTACCCTAATAAACTCCCGACTTTTCTACTTTCACAAGTCAAAAAATAACTTCTAGAGTGACATCCCAACCGGGTTCTAGTGTTTTGGCATTGAGATTAAGAATAATAAAGAGAGAGATTCAAACGACTCAGCCGAAATCACAGCAACTGGCACTACATTATCCCCTTTTCTTTTCTTGCTTCTCCGGATCAAATCATCATCAGCAAAGTATTAATTCCATCAGCTCTTCACTCTCTTAAACCAAATGGACCCTGGATCGTCCAACTCACTATGACTTACCACGACCCGATCCGAAACCTCAAACCCTAGACTTACTTCATTCATCAGTTTGTGTTCGTTTACTGTTTTCTTCATCTTCATTTAAAGTTTCTGATGATCATAACAACAATTCATCATCATCATAATAATAATAATCATCAATGAAAGTAGTGAATCCGAATTCCAATTCTGGGTTTCCATCAACAGTTAGAATATCAAGGAGTATGAATGAGAAAGGAGAGGAGGACCTGCTTTTGTTGGACACGTTTTTAGTCGTCTGATGTTTCTGGTATTGTTCTACTCATATCCAAATCCCTTTTCTCTCTAGCTATTTTTTGTTGGTTCTTCTTCGATTTTAGTTTTGAGTTGCAAATTTTTTATAATTTTTGGCAAAAACTGTTTATTAGGTTATGTGCAGATTACTATGGGTACTACACAAAGATGAATGATTGTCTATCGTTGGTGTCTATGTAAATTCCTCATGTTACAATCGATGTGAGCTCGTCGGATTCTTAACGAGTTAGAAATCTAATGTGCAGTTCAATTGTTGGACCGTTGAAGCTGGTCATATTCAATCATCATCTGTTCAACATCTTCATCGTTTGTAACAATTACTAAAAGATCAAGGCCTTGACCAGGTAACTTATACCTCAAAATCACAGTAACAGGACCTGAAATGGTCAACAGCTTACTATTAATAGTAAAAAAATCTGAATTGCGATCAAATTTTACAAACTTTGTCTCTCCCCCGACGTAGGAAAGATGATACTTAGGTGGGCTTCGTTTGATTTCGCCATGGTAGGAACACAAAATTTTTACGCTGGAATCTATTCTGGATGTAGTCATATGAACAGGTTTCTGTTTATGGTAAAAGAGGAGGTGTTTCAGATTTGAAAATTTGGTTTATTTAACTTTGAGATCAGGTCATTTACAGTGTTGTCAAACAAGGTGGTGACTCAAAAGTGGACTAAATGGTCACACCTAACTACCTAATACGAGTTATGATGATAAATATTGAACTGCACATTAGATTCTAACTAAATAGAAACCAAATTTTAGTTAGAATCTAATGTGCAGTTCAAAGATATGTACCTTTCAGGCAGTTCTACTAAAACCATCGAGAATCTCTACCCCTGCCGAGAGAAAAAAAAAAGTTTCCCTATGATCTGAGATTGATTTTCATTTTCTAGAATATCTTCTTTTCTTCAAGTGAAAATTATTAACAATAAACATCTTTTATTAGCATCATAAGAAAAATCTAGGCAATATAAGTCTCACAAAATTTCATGTTTCTCGTATGTAATTTAATTGGTGATTTTTGTGATGCTTTTTTGCATTTCAAAATGTAAAAAATATATAAATATCTTGTAATTGTACGTATTTGAGTAATGCTTTGTGTTTATAGGATTCTTTTTGTTAGAGCACTGCTCGGTCGAAATCGCAAGCGTTGCTATCTCAAGCTTGTTGTCAAGTTTAGTTGCCAAAACTATAAGTCTTGATTTCTAGTCTACTTATAGCTAAGTTTCGGATTAGGATAGCAAGTGTAGTTGAGCATTAGACTTCACGGCGTTCATCGATTGAAGACGAAGAACTACTGAGGGGAGCTTGTGGAACTTCATCAACAAAATGTATGTGGAGAATTGAACTCATCTATCACTCAAAAGTTTATCTACTCTATCTCCTATTTGAGACAAAAGTTGTATAACTATATAGACTTCGATTATACACATTTGATATTTCGAGCTGAGTTTAATTCACTTACATATTTCTCGAAATATGTGTTGGTAAGCTTTCGCTTTAACCAAGTTCATCTTATATTCTTGACGAAAGTCAAAAGATGATCATGTGAAAATCGCCTTGTAACATCTTACATGATTTGTGTGAGACAGTCATTTGATGTAGACTCGGAATGCTTCGTATTGATCATTTGATCACTTGAAAATTGCTTTGAAGCTAATAGTTTGTGTGAGACAGCTATTGTCGTCTTCCGAGAATGTTTCAATGATTGAAATGGGAGTTTAGAACAAGTAACCATGATTGGATATAACACAGTATGCGTACTTGTATGATAATTTGTGCAAGATATTCCAAGTCCGGGAACCATAGTATGCATACTCGTATGCGTACTGGTTGGTTATGGAAGTCCGGGAACTAAGTATGCATACCGGTATGCGTACTGGCGTGAGTTTCTAGTTCTGGAAATTCAACTGAGTTTTGGAAGGTATGTGTACCCGTTCGCATACTGGCGAACCCAAATTTGGTCCGTCCACTTAGGTATGCGTACCCGTTTGCATACTTGAGTAGATTATGTTCTAAAGTCGGTTTGTTCATGAACTAATATATTTATATAATAAGGAATACAATCTTTTGCAAACCATGGATATAATGTTCATGAATCGATTCGAGTGAATCAAAATCGATTTTGCTTCAATTGTGTCTTGTATACTTCTATGAGAATATAAACAATTGAACAACTCTAGAACTAGTTTCATTTGAGTCATTTGAACTAGTTATGGTTAAGATGAATATGGTTGATATGAAAGTGTTCATATGGCTAACTTCGGTTAACTATTGTTGAGCCAACAAGGTGTACACGTTTAGGTACGGTTACCCATATTTAAATGAAGTCACTTTTCATTTGTGTGTAACAAGCTAAGTTCGATCTAATGTTGAAAGATATTTGATTGAGTCTAATAAGGTTTTCATCTAACGGTGAATATTGAGTGCATTGTTACCAAGGTAACATTGATTGCAAACCTTGATTTGAAGACTATATAAAGGAGAACTCTAGCAACTGGGAAACCTAATCCCCACATCCCTATGTGATACTAGTTGCGACTAGAGTCGATTCTCCTTTAACCTTAGGTTTTTCTCGAAACCTTGTAGGTTAACGACTTGAAGACTTCATTGGGATTGTGAAGCCAGACCCAACTATTTCTCTGTAGTTGCGTGTTCTGATCTTGCTGTTTTCTATCGTATTGAGTACTATCTTTTCTAAGATTTGCTCAAGATTTATTCTCCGATAGGCAAGATAAAAAGTAGTCACAAACATCTTCGTTTCATCGTTTGTGATTCCACAATATCTTGTTTCGCTACCATACGATTAAGATTATTATGAGGTGATTGATATTTCTAGGCTGTTCTTCGGGAATATATGTCCGGTATATCAATTGGTTCCTGTTCACCTTGATTTATCAAAAGACGGAACAAAAACTTCTAGGTATTTCTGTGGGAGACAGATTTATCTATTCAATAGAATTTTCTGTGTGAGACAGATTGGTTTATCAAGTCTTCGACTTTGGGTCGTAACAACTCTTAGTTATGGGTGATATCAGCTAAGGGAATCAAGTGCGCAGAGTCCTGCTGGGATTCAGAGGCGTAAGGAAGCGACTGTACCGTGATCAGTGTGAGATTGGTTAGGGCTCAACTATATTCCAGTCCGAAGTTAACTTGTAGTAGGCTAGTGTCTGTAGCGGCTTAATACAGTGTGGTGTTCAAATCTGGACTAGGTCCCGGGGTTTTTCTGCATTTACGGTTTCCTCATTAAGAAAATTTCTGGTTTTTGTGTTATTTCTTTTCCACATTATATTTTTTATATAATTGAAATATCACAGGTTGTTCGCAAATTCAATCAATTGTGAATCCGACCTTTGGGTTGTTTTTTAAATTGATTGACACTTGGATATTGGTTTTTGATACCGTCCAAGTTATTTCTTATATTCAATCGGGCTCGCAAATTCCTATTTGTTTGATTGCATATTGAATTGAGAAATAGAGATATAACTCTTGGATATACTTTTCTTAAGATTGAGTCTGACTGTCTAGTTGATTCTCTTAAAAGTATATTGGAGTTAGTCCATACAGATTGCTAAGCGAAATATTGGGTGTGGTTGTTATACCCCCGCTTTTTCCCTTTTCGTGTGTTGAGTTTCTTACCATGACTCATGTTTTAGAATTTTTGTTTTTATTGTTACAAACTATGAAGGGAGTTTCGAAGATTTTAATATGCATATAGATAAATTAAGTGCAAAATAAAAGACGGGATCTAATTTCCTTTTTGCCATAGGTCTTGTACATGTTAAGGATGGCTATGTGTCGAATGTTAACATTAGTTTCATTTAATGAATTAATAGCAATCTAGAGGATAAGCTAGCCACTATCAAAGTTTGAAAGTTCTTATAATTTGTAACCAACACCGATGGCATACTCCACCAAATGTTTTTGTGTCTTCCCTAGCTAGGAATATGTAACCTAATGTTTGATTTGAATGAGTTTATTGTTTGTCTTTCAAAATTAAAAGAGATGAATAAAGTGTATTATATGTTTGTTTTGGGGTAAAAATTGATTCTGCTGTTTTTGGTGAATTTGGGTGTGTTGATGAGAAACGAATTCAAACCCTAAACAAATGTACTGCACAAGTGTACTTTTAGATTCGAGAGATCAATCTGTAAGACTCTGGCCTAAACCAAGAAATGGCCGTTCCAGATTCAATTCGGCCACAAAGTGAAGGAGAAGGGTTAATCTTAGGGAGGGAAGCAAAGAAGGTGTTTGAGATCAGAATGTTGAATTATGAAGGTGTGGTTGTGTTTATGAATTGTATCAGAATGTGGAACTGGCTTGCAGGATGTAAGCTATTAGTACTTGGTATTTCTGGATACTTGTGTTAATCACTTATGTCTTTTGAAAATAGGTTGAAAAACCTATTTATACAAGTCATTGAGCGCACCCCTGATCTTGTAGGAAGTAGAGGCAGTTAAGTAGTGGAGAAGTGGGGTTGTGCAAAAGGTGATGACCATCACGTTTCCATTATGTGGGAAGACCGGTCACCCTTTCACCCACTACTGATGTGTTTTCAACTTTGTTGTAATAGTGGTAAATAGGATTCGAACTCTAAGACTTGTGAAGATTCGAGTTTTTAAATTTGGATTTGAACTAGAAATAATATAATCATTACAAAGCTCAATTGGATTAATAGATTCCTGATCACTATGCCTACATATTTCAGATTCTTCATTACTACTATCCTCCTCATCATCATCATAATATAATTTCTGACATTCAAGAATTCTCAATCTTTGTTCCAAACTAAGCGGTCTGTGTTTATAATACTTCTCGTAGATCATTAGAGGTGATTCCTCGCTTACCGTTGGAATATCTCAATGTCGTTTCCCATGCATATATTCACTAAGAGTTATTTTAGATGACGTCTTCTGATAATGAGAATTTCTACGCTTATAGTCTCGTAACGTCATCTCAG
>JAJJMB010016062.1:730378-837710 GCA_023531105.1 Papaver atlanticum
GTGAGTGTTGAGGAATTTGCACGTCTCAACACTAAGAGGGAGGATGTTTTGAGGTAGTACACCTGACAACACAATAGTGAGTGTTAAGGAATTTACACGTCTCAATACTAAGAAGAAATCGTGTTGAGGCAGTAAGCATGACAACACAATAATGAGTTTTGAGGAATTTGCATGTCTCAACACTAAGAGGGAGGATGTGTTGAGGCAGTACGCCTGGAAACACAGTAGTGAGCGTTGAGGAATTTGCATGTCTCAGCACTAAGAGGAAATCGTGCTGAGGCAGTATCCCTGACAACACAATAGTGAGTGTTGAGGAATTTGCACGTCTAGACACTAAGAAGGAGGATGTGTCGAGGCAGTATGCCTTGCAACACAGTAGTGAGTGTTGAGGAATTTGCACGTCTCAACACTAAGAAGAAATCGTATTGAGGCAGTATGCCTGACAAAACAATAGTGAGTGTTGAGGAATTTGCACGTCTCAACACTAAGAGGGAGGATGTGTTGAGGCAGTGTGCTTGGAAACACAGTAGTTGGTGTTGAGGAATTTGCACGTCTCAATACTAAGATTAAGGATGTGTTGAGGAAATATGCTTGGCAACACAATAGTGAGTGTTGAGCAATTTGCACATCTCAACACTAAGAGGAAGGATGTGTTGAGGCAGTATGCCTAGCAACATAATAGTGAGTGTTGTGGAATTTGCACGTATCAACACTAAGAGGAAGGATGTGTTGAGGGAGTATGCCTGGCAATACAGTAGTAAGTGTTGAGGAATTTGCACGTCTCAACACTAAGAGGAAATCGTGTTGAGAAAGTATGCCTGACGACACAATAGTGAGTGTTGTGGAATTTGCAAATCTCAACACTAAAAGGGAGGATGTGTCGAGGCAGTACGCCTGGCAACACAGTAGTGAGTGTTGAGGAATTTGCACGTCTCAACACTAAGAAGAAATCGTGTTGAGGCAATATGCCTGACAACACAATAGTGAGTGTTGAGGAATTTGCACGTCTCAACACTAAGAGGGAGGATGTGTTGAGGAAGTATGCCTGGCAATACAGTAGTGGGTGTTGAGGAATTTTCACGTCTCAACACTAAGAAGAAATCGTGTTGAGGCAGTATGCCTGACAACACAATAGTGAGTGTTGAGGAATTTGCACGTCTCAACACTAAGAGGGAGGATGTGTTGAGGCAGTGTGCCTGGAAACACAGTAGTAGGTGTTGAGGAATTTGCACGTCTCAACACTAAGAGGAAACCATGTTCAGGCAGTATGCCTGACAACATAATAGTGAGTGATGAGGAATTAGCGCGTCTCAACACTAGGATATTTAAAATTTATTTGATATGCCTAGTATATATAAAACATTTAGTTTAAGGATAGTTACTTAGCACTTTCTCCGCTAGGCATGTCGTTCTCGCATGATTGGGCTTTGGGTATATTAGGCTCTCCCGTGAGTAAGCAACATCAGGCATTAGTGATGACATCAGATTGATAGATGGACAAAAATCC
Organism: Papaver atlanticum; assembly: GCA_023531105.1. Taxonomy (NCBI): domain Eukaryota; kingdom Viridiplantae; phylum Streptophyta; class Magnoliopsida; order Ranunculales; family Papaveraceae; genus Papaver; species Papaver atlanticum. The sequence goes on from JAJJMB010016062.1 coordinate 731,886, forward strand.
CCAGGTCTTGATGGGACGAAAAATAACCGGTTGTAAAGAGAGTTGTTCAACAAGACTTACTCGTGGAACCTGCGAAGCTACACTCTCTCCAGGTAATTGCGTCACATTTGCGAGTTATCCATACGGCAACAAATAATCTTCAGGATTAGACAGCTTGTTGAAGACCCTCTCAGGTATAGACTTTGGCAGGGAACATACTCCTAGTTTCGCTTTGTTGCTATGTATCCATGAGCGTCACAGAACCATATCATGATTCGGGTATTCCTTGACAATATGAAACTTGGCGTGTGTTAGCGAGTCTCCTATCTTGATCTCGAGATTAATGTATCCATAGGCATCTATCGACCTTCCTTCTGAGTTTTCGATCATAGTCGGGCAGTGAGCAGCTTCTAGCTTTCAGAGTCTTGACGGTGACAATGTTGAAGTCAGAGGCCACGTCAATCAGTGTGCTTTCAAACTCGACACCTTTCCGGTGAGTAGTGGTTAGGAGTCCCCAGTTACGTTTACCAGCCGTACCTTCCAAGAGAGACTAGGATTTCGGGGTAGCTTCTCCAATTGAAAACAATCACCTTCCCGACACAACACGGTTGAGGGTTGAAAATATATCTCGGCGATGCGCCTTGGAAAAATAGAGAATCTCACACACATGCTCCATCATAGATTGCACGGTTTTGTGAACAGAGTCCCCAGAAAGCATTAATGCACAATTCCACTAATTGATGTTCAGTCACATTTGGATCATGACAATCTAATGCCTGAATTCTGAATCCCTTGACATAATCATTCGGATGTTCGTTGTTTCGCTCCTTCTTAGTTGTGGCTATGTCCGTCTGAGTTTTGGAAAGAATTTCCTATCTCTCTATTAAATCGATAATGGTAATGGGAGGTTGGTTTCCTATGGCTCCTCCAGTCTCTCGTCCTGATGAAGAGGTGGTAGCAGCCCTGGTGATGATTGGAGGCGTCATGCTCGAAGAAATATTAGGAGTAGCGGCAGCTCTGGCTCTGGAAATAGGAGGTGTCACACCAGAGGGGATGCTTCCGGTGCTGCCGGTGTTGGTGCTAGAGGATGCAACGCCATGTGATGTGTTGACTTTGCTGGCAGGCGGTACATTGGTGTTAACGGCAGGCATATTGGCACCAGGAGTGTCATCAGCGCCCGTAGCATCAGGATTGATAACTGAGCCATACCTAAGATCCACCATCTTGAATTTGAGAAAATTGAAATGAAATGAAATTTAAAATTGATCTTGCAACCGAGAGATTAATCTCCCACTGTGGTCGCCAGTTGTTTTGGGGTAAAAACTGATTCTGCTGTTTTTAGTGAATTTGGGTGTGTTGATGAGAAACGAATTCAAACCCTAAACAAATGTACTGCATAGGTGTACTTTTAGATTCGAGAGATCAATCTGTAAGACTCTGGACTAAACCAAGAAATGGCCGTTTTAGATTCAATTCGGTCATAAAATGAAGGAGAAGGGTTGATCTTAGGGAGGGAAGCAAAGAAGGTGTTTGAGATCAGAATGTTGAATTATGAAGGTGTGGTTGTTTTATGACTTGTATCTGAATGTGGAACTGGCTTGCAGGACGTAAGCTATCAGTTCTTGGTATTTCTGGATACTTGTGTTAATCACTTCTGTCTTTTGAAAATAGGTTGAAAAACCTATTTATACAAGTCATTGAGCGCACCCCTGATCTCGTAGGAAGTGGAGGCAGTTAAGTAGTGGAGAAGTGGGGTTATGCAAAAGGTGCTGACCATCACGTTTCCATTATGTGGGAAGACTGGTCACCCTTTCACCTACTACTCCCTCATTGTTTAACCGTCCGTCCTTTCCTGACACTTTCATATAATGGGCGTGTTGCACACCGCACACCGTAAACCACCATACCAATACCCCAGTAAGCATCCCCCAGTTTGTGACATGTTTGATGTCTCGAGTGAATGGGTCAAGTTGTGAAACTTGCCGCTTAAAGTAGCACATACTGCTTTTAGGTCAAATAATAAAATTATTTGTGAGATCAATATTCATAAAGCATCGTTTATAATTGATGCACATGAAGCATCGCTTTTAAACAAACTGCTGAAAACAATCGTTGTGCAGGAAACATCGTTTTTTAGAGTTCGTCCAAATAAGTCGCGAGTTGAATGTCTTAAAAAAAGTGTGACCGGCCACCTTTGGGCGATCGTTTGGGAACCCTATGAGCAAGCCACAACTTGGCCGATCATTCCCTATGGAGGAGGGATGGCCGGTCATTACAGCGATACCCTGTATGCCTCCTGAAAATAAATCTAGACCATACGACCAGGCTAGCGAAGTTGGATGGATGAGATGATTTGCGGCAGTTGCGTACTGCCGTTGGATTATGAAAACAGCGCGACCAGCTTCCTATGGGTGATCGTTCGGAGTCCACATGAGAAAGCCATGGCTTGTCCGATCGCTCCTCGCGGAAGAGGGGTGGCTGGTGATCACAGTGTCACCCTGTTGGTCATCTAGAATCCGATATAAGTCGTTCGACTAACCTGAAGAAGATGGACGGACGCGATTGATTTGCGGCAGTTGCATAACGCCGTTTATTCAATTTAGGGTTTTTAAAACACGCGCGATCACCCTACTTTGGGAAATTGTTTCGATGCGCCTATGGATTGCCGTGTGAAGTTTGACTAGCTAGGGATGAAGGTGAGTTTCCGGTGAACACACTGGCGCTTCTTTGATCGTCCAAAACACGTTCTAAGCCGTCCAACTTGGCTGGCTAAGTTGTACGGATGCGGTAGTTTTGAGACCGTTATGGTCGGTCTTAGCTCATTTGAGCTCTTTTTTCAACAACGTGATCACCCTAACTTCTGGTTAACGACCAGGGATGCTGCGGGTGAACTAAAAGTATTGCGATCGGCTGAGGTAATAGTGGGCCCGCCGATGGACATTATGGAGGTTGCCTAGTTCCGCTAGGAAGAGGCTAAGCTTGTTGAATTGTGCGGCCATATCGTGTGGCCGCGATTTCTCTTTAAGACTGACATGGACTGTCTATATTTTCCTTAAGGAATTTAGGCACGTCGATCGTGCTAAACTTTAATTAAAAAGCGCGTTGACACGAAAATCTCTTTATCAGAGAGTGGTGTAGCATGTGCAAGTGTTTTCATGTGGGTCTCAATACTGACACTTCGGGAGATTCGTGCTACTCCGCTGCGAGTGAACATTAATCGTCATGTCATGCCAATATTGAGAGTTCAGCTGAGGAACATAGCATAGAAAAATATTAGGCGGGCAATGCTATAGTGAATAACGCAAATAAAATTCATAGAATATTTGGGATTATTGCTATATGCACCATTCTGAGTGAATTATATATATATATACGAATATATTGAATTGCTCAATACATCTGTGAGCGAAGAGGTTTATGCACTCATCACTTTCAAATGGCTTCCGTTCCTTTGCAGGATGCCAGCGCATTAAAAACAGGGTTTCACAATTTTAGCCCTGAACTGAAAACCACCATTAACAATGTTATAACTATAACTTGTTGTAAACTCGCGCGTAACATAACATGATTAAGTATTATTAGCCATATTAGTCTAATCGGATATTTTGTTTCTTAGAGTATCCACAGGTGTAGCTACCTAAAATTGGTGAGAGGCTAAAACTGAGATTCTAGGGTTTGAAAGTGAGTTACGGGATGTTGAGCACGAACAGTCTTCGCCTAAACCACACACAGTGGTCGTTCAAAGGATGCTCCAGTCACAGGGAAAGAGGCTTACGGATGGAAGCAGATGAAGAGAGAGATCATAGAACAAGTTATTGTTCTGAGAGGTTATGAGAAAATTGTGTTAGCTTTGAGAAATAAATGACCTATTTATAATCGAATTCTCTAATCTTGGGTCAACGAAGATAGGGATTTATTGCCGCGCGGAGCACTTTTCTCGTCTCTTCAGGAATAGATAGAGATAAACTAGGATGAGTTTATCTCTTTATTCCACCTCCTTTTACTCTCTTTCCGATGAGAAATATGTCGGGTACTTCTCACACGTGCCATAGACCGTCAGACCAAAACCATGATTGATATCCCCCAATTTGTGTGAAGCTGAGTCAGCCTTTGCAATGATGTGTTGAGAGAGAGAAATATTCTATATAGCCTATTTGGTCAAGATAAAGAGATATTCTCTGATTCGTGAGAATAACTAGGATGAGTCATATGAAAAGGCATGGAATGCCTAAGAAATCATGTGTAGAGTGTGATAACAGTTGAGGTTGAGCTCCATATCTTCATGGTTGGTCACATATGTTACGTGGAGGCCGTATTATTTCCTTGGGTGCCTTTGTTAAGCACGTGGTACCCAAGGGAGCTTATCCACATTTTTGGGTAGACATGTACAGTTTAGGCCCAATTTAATAGTCGTAAGTGTGTTTGAGACGCTGAAAAAGAGTCTTTAGCCCTAGGTGAGGCTTATGTCTGTATAATACTTTTCAAACGAGCTGGTTCAGCTCAGATGAGATCATCTGAGGTTTGGATGACGCGACTAAGGATGTATGAGATTTGGACGACGCGACTGAGGCTATCTGTGATTTGGCTGACGCGACTGAGGCCATCTGAGATTTGGATCGCGCGATTGAGTCCATCTGAAGTCATTTGGGACCAAGTTCTGAAGACAAATTAAGGCTTGCATGCCTACCATGTCGTCTTCAGAGCTTTCCTTTTACGTCAAATCCTCTCTCATTTTAGTCTTGCCCAACTTTTGAAGATGACATGGTAGCTAAAAATGATGACTCAACCCCTAGTTATGGAAGTACCATTTTTCCTCTAGTCTTGAAATGACACTTTTGCACCTTATCCAAGTTTCACCATATACATTAAGTCCCCTACTCATAGTAGAAAATTGATTGTTTTATGATGAGTATATAGATAGTGACGGATCATTCATATGCGAAATTAAAATCCTCTCGTTCTTTTAGAATTGGAGAGTCCCTGAATCGATGCTTAGTCTTCGCTTGTTCTGATTCTGAACTTGAAATCGACTCTGGACTTGGAATCCTTCCAAGCATTTGCGTTAGGAGGCGTTAATGGCATGATAATGGAGTTTTGATGAGACCAAAAAAAAAAGGATTTTTTAGACTAAAGTAATTATATCCAATACACAATATTCTTCCTTGACACTTTGATCATAGGAAAATGACCAAGTCTAACACTAGAGTATTAGTTATAATCTCGCATGTTATGTTTTCAATCTTAAACGACTTGAAAGTAATGATAGGAATGGAAACAAGTCAATTCAGTATCATTAACCTCAAGTGGAAGGATGATGTATTAATTGTAGTCAAAACGTCTCCACGATCTTCACCTTCAGAGTAATACTTATATGTATCAACATTCCTAAACTTTTTAGTATAACCTAAACGAAGTTGACTCTAGTACATTTAATCAAGCGACTCTAATTGAGTTTTGATACTAAAATATATATTACAACCAAACTTGACATACCAACGCTTGGTGGGTTCAACCGAGCAATGCTCTAACAATCACGACCAGTAGTGTCTCGCGGTGACGTATACTAGAAATCGTGGATGTGGGTTCCTTGAGGACCAAGGGCTTTGTCTCTACTGTTATATTTTAGTTTAATTTGTCTTATAGGGCCAAGATTGTCTTTTAACGAGGAGGATCAAACTTTTCTTCATAGATTTCCTTTTGCGTCAAATAATCATTTTAGTCTTGCTGAATGAAAAGACGAGGGTACCAAATATACCACAATCTTTTTGTATCAACCTATTCAGACACACCTTGTATAAACTTTTCGATCTAATAAAGATTTAATACTATCTTAAACGAGGTGATCAATCGTACGAGTACAAATACTTTAATTATAATATAAAGACAATTATAATGTGGAAATAAAGTAGAGCTTACACCATAATTTTATTAACGAGGAAAATTACAATATTGTAGTGTAATCTCGGGACCTAGTCCAGTTTTGAATACTCAATGAATTAAGACGCTACAAAAGTAAACCTACAACTTCGTGTAGGCGAGACCAAGCAATATAAAATCCTAGTTACTCAACTTCAACATTATTCCTGTTTTGATAACCTCTAGCGGAACCAGAGTTCTCAATAGAAGTTAGAATACTAGATATCCTAGCAGGACAGATGTTCTCTTTAGGTCTACATCTAGTAGATCTTCTTAATAGTTCACAATAACTTTTGCTACCAAACTTTCAACTGGTAAGACAAGATTCTTTTGGATCGTATTCCAAAGAGCTAAAGGATCAAGACTGTTTGGTAACCAAACTCACTTTCAAATCACAACACAGAAATATATGATAAAACCCAGTTTAGGATCTTCCGTTCAAGATATGCTACCAGATTCGAAACTCCTTGGTTAAGAGATCAATCAAGACAAGGACTACCTAAATAATCAATCTTGATTACAAGGTTTATGATAGAATCACAAACAACTTGTATATCCCAAAAGACTTAACTTTATCGGAATAAACTGATTTCCAATCAAGTCCCAGAAAGTCACACCAAGATAAAAATAAGAAGAAGCAAAGTCTTGAAATCTTCAAAGTCTTCGGTCTTCGAATTAATCTTCAAAGTAACAACTTGCAAAAAAACTTTTTACCTCTATTGATTTGTTGCAAAGAACGGAGTCTGTTAATAATGAAAAATCAATAGGTCTATCTTACGAATCTAGAATCACTTAGATCTATGGCAGTCAAATTTTCGAAGTCTTGAGTGGCCTTATATCAGAAGAGAAGGACCATGGAATAAACAAGAACTTGTGTAGAATCCAACTTGAAAAGGCGGGGGTCTAACAACCACACCCAATATTTTTTCCGGCAATCTGTATGGAACAAACTCCAATATAATTCCAATAGAATCAACTAGACAGTCAGACTCTGTCAAGGAAAGATATCCAAAAGTTGTATCTTAATTTCTCAAATCAATCTATAATCGAACAAATAGGAATCTATGAGCCTGATTGATAAGAGAAAAAACTTGGATGGTATCAAAGACCATTATCCAAGCGTCAATCAATTACTATCCAACAAATAAGGTCGGATTTACCAATTGATTGAACTACGCAACACCTGTGATATTTCATTTATATAAAATATAATGCGGAAGAGAAATAACACAGACACCAGAAATTTTGTTAACGAGGAAACCGCAAATGCATAAAAACCCCGGGACCTAGTCCAGACTTGAACACCACACTGCATTAAGCCGCTATAGACACTAGCATACTACAAGTTAATTTCGGACTGGAATGTAGTTGATCCCTAACCAATCTCGCACTGATTAAGGTACAGTCGAGTTCATTACACCTCTTGAACCATACTGGATTCTATGCACTTGATTCCTTAGCGGATCTCACCCACAACTAAAAGTTACTACGAGCCAAAGTCGAAGACTTATAAACAAATCTGTCTCCCACATAATAGTCTATTTTGATAGATAAATCTGTCTCCCACAGAAATACCTATGAAGTTTTACTCTGTCTTATAATAAATCAAGGTGCACAGGAACCAATTGATACTCTAGTCTTACAACACCGAGTGAGGCCTATAAATATCAATCACCTCACAATAACTAAACTATATGGTAGTAGAACAAGTTATTGTGGAATCACAAAGAATGAGACGAAGAGCTTTGTGATTACTTTTTATATCTTACAAATTGGAGATAAATCTCGAGCAAATCTTAGAGAAAATAGTACTCAATACGATATAAGACGTAAGATAAGAATACGCAACTACATAGAAAATAGTTGGATCTGGCTTTTGAATCCCAATGAAGTCTTTAAGTCGTTAACCTATAATGGTTTAAGAAAAACCTAGGCTAAAGGAGAATCGACTCTGGTGCGCAACTAGTATCACACAGAAGTGCGGGGATTAGGTTTTCCAGTTACTAGAGTTCTCCTTTATATAGCTTTCAAATCAGGGTTTCTTACAATCAAAGCTAGGTTAGCTTATAAACAAAGCATTCAATATTCACCGTTAGATGAAAACCTGATTTAAGATTCAAGCTAATTTTGTTTAAAACCAAAGCAATGTCTCTCCAGCGTTACATGGTCTTAGCTTGTTACACACAAATGAAATATACCTTATTCAGATATAGGTAACCGTACCTAAACGTGTATATTTTATTGGATCAATAATAGTCAACCGAAGTTAGCCGTATGATCACTTTTTTCTTTACTTTGTTCATCTAACATATATAGATTAACTATGATAATCAATCAATCATGAATGATAATCAAATGAATCTAATTGTGTTTCTTATAGAGTTGTTCAATTGTAATATCTAATAGAAGTATATAAGAACCAATTGAAACAAAATCGGTTTGATTTATGATTGTACAAAGTACTTAATCAAGAATCAGTTCGTGAACATTTTAGCCACGGTATGCAAAGATTGCATTCCTTATTTAATAAATGTATTTGTTCATGAGTATGAAAACATATTTTACCGATTTTAGAACTTGAACCACTAAGTTTGCAAACGGGTACGCAAACTTGAGTTCTGGACTTGTGTTTTCAAATAGTTTGCAAACTGTTGTTCTGGACCTAACTCAGGTAGAAACGTTCACATACTGGTATGCAAACTTGGTTTTCGGACTTGAATCATACCAAAACAGTTTGTGTACAAAGTACGCATTCTGTGATGTATCCATACAAGGGTTTTTTGTTCTCAAATCCTATTTCAATCATTGAAACATTCTTAGAAGACGACAATGACTGTCTCACACAAACCATTAGCTTATAAGTAATTCTCAAGTTATCGAATGATCAATACGAAACTTTCCGAGTCGACATCAAATGACTGTCTCACACAAATCATATAAGATGTTTCAAGATAATTTTTCATTGGATCAACTTTTGACTTATAATTTAGTTTCCAACAAATGAATTGTTTCCAACTAAACATGTCAAGAATAATGATGAATGTAGCTAATAAAAAAATCTTCCAACACATATTTCGAGAAATAGACAAGCGAGTTAAACTCAGCTCAAAATATCAAATGTGTATAATGAAAACTATATAACTATACGACTTTGTCTCAATAGGAGATAGAATAAAATAGATAGATTTCTGAGTGATAGATAAGTTTTAGTCTACACATACCTTTTGTTGATGAAATTCCTCCAAGCTCTCTTTAGTAGATCTTTGTCTTCAATCGATGCACGCCGTGAAGTCTAAAGCTCAACTACACATTCTATCCTAGTCCGAGACATATCTATAAGTAGACTAGAAATCAAGACTATAATTTTGATCACCTAAACTTGACAAACAAGCTTGACATAGTAACGCTTGAGAGTTCCACCGAGCAATGCCCTAACAATCTCCCCCTTTGTCAATTTTAGTGACAAAACTATCAATACATATGGATTACAAAATAAATAAACTTTGTAGCTTCTCATCCATCATGCTTGATTTCCTTGGCTCTTCAACATTCCTTGAATTCTTCGCTGCTCCAAGTACTCCGGTGATTCTGAACGTGTTCAACTCAACATCATTGTTGTTGAAGATCCGTAGCCATAACAATAAGAAAACAATTGTTCTCAATTATTGTTATACAATGTCATAGTATTATTACACAACATCAAAGTTCAATTGTATACCAACTTTGACAATAATACTATGGTGATATGTATCACTCCCCATTAGTCAGTACTTCATCTCTCAATGAAAAGCACTCACCCTTACATAATGATCCGTAAACCATATGTATCTAGTGTGAACTACAAAATAATTCTCCCCCTTTTTGTCAATATAAATTGGCAAAGGTACAAAAACTACGGGATCATAATGAAATTCTCATAGAGATACTTCATGACTAAACGAGAACATATCAACTTTGTTTCGATGATTTCACATAGTCGAAACTTAGTGTATTCATCAAGGAGTTTTAAAGATACAAGATAACTCCTACAATATTCCATAGCCGCACTCCCCACAAAGATTTGGCAATTAAGCACAAGTTCAATTAAGAACTCTCCCCCATAAAATGTCAAACAGCAACTCACTATGGCTCTTGGCCCAGACAACGTCCTAGGCATCAAGCTTGTCAGGGAATGCCTAGACGACGACGCCCGTCCTGGGCTGCAGTAAGTAGATCGAGAGGTCGGGCCGGCGAAAGATAATCAACTAGTTCTGATCTGAGTAGGCTCATAATAGGGAATACCTTAACCCTGGGAACCGGGGAACCCACCAGAGACTGTCCTATTTCGAAATCCTCCTCGGCGAAGTAATGGCAATTAGAGGAGAATAGCTTTGTAATTAATCTGTTGGGTGAAGTGTGCCTGGGCTGGGAACTAACGGTTGATGAGGAACGGGGGGCTGAGAACACGGCCGAAGAAGAGGTTGCACAATCTACAGCAGAAGTACGCCCGAAAGAACAACAAGAGCGACCTTACTTTTACAAGAAAATAAGGATTTCTTTGGACAATAACAAAATAGATGAAACATGAATTTGTATCCAGAAGACTCGAATAAATTAACCACAAGAGAACCTCATAGATTAATTCAATCGGAAATGCTCAAAATAAGAAAACTTATGGAGTCATACAATACTTTCACATAAAAGTTGATCACGGAAAGATCAATACTGTGGAATATTCAAAAATTCATTCTATCTTTTATCAATATTTGCATAATAACATAATAGACTTAACTTTAGAGCATATATGGGATAATCATAGTTCACGGACGTAAACACACATATCCCATACAATATTTTTTGCAATATATAAAACCAAAAAAAGATTAATACTGCAAAAATCATCTTCCAAATAACTTAGAATTTAAATAAATAAATCTAAAAACATTGCAAGATGATAAAATCGTTGGCAATAACTATGTGTAATCACAATAATGGCTATACCAAAACCTAGTTATTCTTCTTAAACATAAGAAAATAAATTCTTAAACCAGAAGTTTCCTAGACAAAAATTAAAAGCATATTAAAATCAAAGTACACTTCCGGAACCCTCACGGGTTTTGAGACCTTTGAGCTTGTGATTGACAACATATACTCCTTCTTCAGAAAAGATATCCTCATTGAGAAGGTCCTTAACATGTGTCTTCATGAAAACAAGGTGAGAGTTAACCTTTTTCAAATCAGTTTGCAACACATCAAGACCTTTCATAATATCAACGAGCTGCATTTTTGCTTCCTCAAAGTTTTTAAGAAACTCATTAACCACTTCGGTAGAAACCATTTCATCATGCTCTACATCTTGATGAGAATATGAATAATAGCATGAGACATCCGAATAATCATCAGGATTTTGAGCTTTGACATCGTCAACATCTACTAGAGTTCTTTTCTTCTTCCCTTTGGAACCGTAACCCATATCTTTATCAAGAAATCCTTTCATAAAATCACAAGTGCGAGAAGGAGATGTCATTCTTGATATGAAAAAAATAACCTAGAGTGAGATAACTCATCATCATACGATAGGTATATAAATGGTTTCTTAGGGAGAACTTTAGGGTTTCTAAAAATTGGTTCATAACAATATAATGCGGGTACCCATACGAAAACCAATACCCCTTTAGATTTTTTTTTGAGAAACTGTAAAAATCCACGTACGTGAACTGAAAATACAGTATATTTTTGATAGGTGAAAATTTTATTTTTCACAATCCTTAGCTCTACAAATTTATGTTCTCAAAGAGAAAAATTTAGAGCACCAGATTAGCACAAAAGCTATTTTTAACCTTCCAAAAGATAAAAACAAAAACTTTTGAGAAAACTAAACGAACTACTTGTGCAAAGTTGTTTGTAAACATTAGTCCAGCTAAGAACGAGAAGAAAATAGCTTGACTAAACACAGAACATCTTTGTTACACAAGTATACCTAATTATTGGCACATCTTACTCATCAGGATTTTTTGAGTAAGGTTTTAAACCTTGTGATTAATTAACACAAATATGAGCTTTAAGCTCATTAAATAAAAAAATTCCACGGTTAACCCTCTTTTTGTTTTTAATATTTTGTGGGAGCCATGTTTGATGTGAAAAGTTATCATAAAATTTATTGTCATCAAAATACGAGACTAAGTTTGAATCCTTACCTGAAGAAGTTTTCCTGGTGAATTTTGACAATCTGTCAATGAGATGTTCATATCCTTCAATTAAAAGCTTTAGATCATCTTTCATTGCTCCAATGTCATTGACTTCTTCTGTTACCTTTTTCACATGTTGATTATCTTCCCTTTTTCTAATTTGGGAAGGATTCTTTCGCAACTTCCTTGACCGATTCATGTTAAAGCTACTATTACAGGTTTGGACTTTTGAGGAACAAATTGAACTGATCTTCCTGGAACACTTCATAGGACAAGTCCTAAAACCGATTAGTTTAGGCATACGAATATCAGTTACACCTTTGAATATTAAATCTAAGGTGTGTTGGAGTCGATCGATATAATCATTATCCAACCTTAATTTGCTCTTCCTTCGAACATGTCCTTTTGTGTCACAAAAGAAACATACTTTCTGATCACAGAAGTGATTAGAGTAAGTAGTTTTAAAATAATTGTTAGAAGTTTTCTTCCTCCTTTGAGATACAACAGTTCCTCGATTAGAGGAAGTTGCACGTCCATCTTTAGCACTAAGAAGAGTTTGCGATTTAGCTTCTGAGACTGGTTTCATCAGAGAGACATGATTACATGTAGTCACATTTTCTGATATCACAGTTGAGTCAGAAGCAATTGGTATAGTTGACTTCACAAATCATCCTTTACATTGAATAGAGAGTTTACTCAATAGGCGTTCAATTTCCAAGGCATCATCTTTGATTTTATCCTCGAGAAGAGTACGAGATGAACAATCAGCGGTATTTTTCTCACGAAGAATCCTTAGCTGGGAATCACGATCTTTTACCATACCAATAACCAAATTGACTTTGTGTTTCAGCCTAGTTATTTCAACTGCCTGGATTCTAGCAATACTTAGAATCACTGCACTCTCTTTGGATGCTTCCCTCTCTACTTCAGAATTAGATTCATCAGTAAGATAATCAGGGTAACACTTATCAATATTTTTCTGTTTCGTGGGAACAACATGTTCATTTATATTTGAGTTAGACAAGTCTTTCTATTTAATAGTTTCCATATAAACATAGTTTTTCTTTCTGGTGATGCGTTTATCAGAGATAACACTACTGTCCATAGAGTCAGATTGCTACAAACACAGACTTATGAGGTCTTTAACGTGTTTGCCTACTCTGATACCAATTGAAAAGGAGGGGCTCTAACTACCACACCCAATATTTCGTTCGGTAATCTGTATGGAACAAACTCCAATATAATTCTAAGAGAATCTACTAGGCAGTAAGATTCAATCAAGGAAAGATATTCAAGAGTTGTATCTCAATTTCTCAAATCAATCTGCAATCGAACATATAGGAATCTGTGAGCCTGACTGATAAGAGAAATAACTCGGAACAGATAGGAATCTTCTTCAACAGAGTATAAAAGCTATTTTTAACCTGCCAAAAGATAAAAACAATTTTTTTTGAGAAAACTAAACGAACTACTTGTGCAAAGTTGTTTGTAAATAATAGTCTAGCTAAGAACGAGAAGATAATAGCTTGACTAAACACATAACATCTTTGTTAGACAAGTATACCTAATTATTGGCACATCTTACTCATCAAGATTTTTTGAGTAAGGTTTTAAACCTTGTGATTAATTAACACTAGTATGAGCTTTAAGCTCATTAAATAAAAAAATTCCACGGTTAACCCTCTTTTTGTTTTTAATATTTTGAGGGAGCCATGTTTGATATGAAAAGTTATCATAAAATTTATTGTCATCAAAATACGAGACTAAGTTTGAATCCTTACCTGAAGAAGTTTTCCTGGTGAATTTTGACAGTCTGTCAATGAGATGTTCATATCCTTCAATTAAAAGCTTTAGATCATCTTCCATTGCTCCAATGTCATTGACTTTTTCTGGTACCTTTTTTCACATCTTGAATATCTTCCCTTTTTCTAGTTTTGGAAGGATTCTTTCATAACTTCCTTGAAAGATTTATGTTAAAGCTACTATTACAGGTTCAGACATTTGAGGAACAAATTGAACTGATCTTCCTGGAACACTTCACAGGACAAGTCCTAAAACCGATTATTATAGACATACGAATATCAGTTACACCTTTGAGTATTAAACCTAAGGTGTGTTGGAGTTGATAGATATAATCATTATCCAACCTTAATTTGCTCTTCCGTCGAACATGTCCTTTTGTGTCAAAAAAGAAACATACTTTCTGATCACAGAACTGATTAGGGTAAGTAGTTTTAACATAATCGTTAGAAGTTTTCTTCATACTTTGAGATGCAGCAGTTCCTTGATTAGAGGAAGTTGCATGGCCATCTTTAGCACTAGGAAGAGTTTGCGATTTAGCTTCTGAGAATGGTTTCATCGGATAGACATGATTACATGTAGTCACGTTTTTTGATATCACAGTTGAGTCAGAAACAATTGGTATAGTTTACTACACAGAACATCCTTAACATTGGATAGAGAGTTTACACAATATGCGTTCAATTTCCAAGGAATCCTCTTTGATTTTAGCCTCGAGAAGAGTACGAGATGAACAATCAGTGGTATTTTTCTCACCAAGAATCCTTAACTGGGAATCACGATCTTTTACCATACCAATAACCATATTGAATTTGTGTTTCAGCCTAGTTATTTCAACTTCCTAGATTCTAACAATACTTAGAATCACTGCACTCTCTTTGGCTGCTTCCCTTTTTACTTCAGAATCAGATTCATCAGTAAGATAATCAGGGTAATACTTATCAATATTTGTCTGTTTCATGGAAACAATATGTTCTATATTTGAGTTAGACAAGTCTTTCTCTTTAATTGATTCCATAGAAACAAAGTTTTTCTTTCTGGTGATGCGTTTATCAGAGATAACACTGCTGGTCAGATAGCTACAAATACAGACTTATGAGGTCTTTGACGTGTTTGCCTGCTCTGATACCAATTGAAAAGGAGGGGCTCTAACTACCACACCCAATATTTCGTTCGACAATCTGTATGGAACAAACTCCAATATAATTCCAAGAGAATCAACTAGACAGTCAGATTCAATCAAGGAAAGATATTCAAGAGTTGTATCTTAATTTCTCAAATCAATCTGCAATCGAAAAAATAGGAATCTGTGAGCCTGATTGATAAGAGAAAAAACTTGGATGGTATCAAAGACCAATATCCAAGCATCAATCAATTACTATCCAACAAACAAGATCGGATTTACCAATTGATTGAACAACGCACAACCTGTGATATTTCAGTTATATAAAATATAATGCGGAAAAGAAATAACACAGACACCAGAAATTTTGTTAACGTGGAAACCGTAAATGCAGAAAACCCTCGGGACCTAGTCCAGACTTGAACACCACATTGTATTAAGACGCTACAGACACTAGCATACTACAAGTTAATTTCGGACTGGAATGTAGTTGATCCCTAACCAATCTCGCACTGATTAAGGTACAGTCGCGTTCCTTACGCCTCTTGAACCACACCGGATTCTATGCACTTGATTACCTTAGCCGATCTCACCCACAATTAAGAGTTGCTACGACCCAAAGTCGAAGACTTATAAACAAATCTGTCTCCCACAGAAAAGTCTATTCTGATAGATAAATCTGTCTCCCAAATAAATACCGATGAAGTTTTGTCCCGTCTCATGATAAATCAAGGTGCACAGGAACCAATTGATAATCTGGTCTTAAAACACCGAGTGAAGCCTAGAAATATGAATCACCTAACAATAACTAAACTATATGGTAGTATAACAAGTTATTGTGGAATCACAAAGAATGAGACAAAGAGCTTTGTGATTACTTTTTATATCGTACCTATCGGAGATAAATTTCGAGCAAATCTTAGAGAAGATAGTACTCAATACGATAGAAGAAGTAAGATCAGAATACGCTACTAGAGAAAAAATAGTTGGATCTGGCTTCAGAATCCCAATAAAATCTTTAAGTCGTTAACCTATAATGGTTTAAGAAAAAACTAGGCTAAAGTAGAATCGACTCTAGTGCGCAACTAGTACCACACATAAGTGTGGGGATTAGGTTTTCTAGTTGCTAGAGTTCTCCCTTATATAGCTTTCAAATCAGGGTTGCTTACAATCAAAGCTAGGTTAGCTTAGAAACAAAACATTCAATATTCACCGTTAGATGAAAACCTGATTTAAGATTCAAGCTAAGTTTTCTTAAAACCAAATCAATATCTCTCCACCATTAGATGGTCTTAGCTTGTTACACATAAATGAAATATACCTTATTCAGATATAGGTAACCGTACCTAAACGTGTATATTGTATTGGATCAATAATATTCAACCGAAGTTAGCCATATGATCACTTTTGTCTTTACTTTGTTCATCTAACACATATAGATTTGCTATGATAATCAATAAATCATGAATGATAATCAAATGAATCTAATTGTGTTTCTTATAGAGTTTTTTAATTGTAATATCTAATAGAAGTGTATAAGAATCAATTGAAACAAAATCGGTTTGATTTATGATTGTACAAAGTACTTAATCAAGAATCAGTTCATAAACATTTTATCCACGGTTTGCAAAGATTGCATTCCTTATTTCATAAATGTATTTTTTCATGAGTATGAAAACATACTTAACCGATTTTAGAACTTAAACCACTAAGTTTGCAAACGGGTACACAAACTTGAGTTCCGGACTTCCAACCAGTTTGCAAACGGGTACGCAAACTTGAGTTCCGGACTTGTCTTGTCCAACAGTTTGCAAACGGGTACGCAAACTGTTGTTCTGGACCTAACTCAGGTCGATCCATTCGCATACTGGTATGCAAACTTTGTTCCTGGACTTTTCAGTTAAAACCGTTCGCATACTGGTATACAAACTTGGTTTCCGGACCTGAATCATACCAAAACAGTTTGTGCACAAAGTATGCATACTGTGATGTATCTAGACAAGGGTTTTTTGTTCTCAACTCCCATTTCAATCATTGAAACATTCTTAGAAGACGACAATGGCTGTCTCACACAAACCATTAGCTTATAAGCAATTCTCAAGTGATCGAATGATCAATACGAAACTTTCCGAGTCGACATCAAATGACTGTCTCACACAAATCATATAAGATGTTTTTAGGCAATTTTTCACATGATCAACTTTTGACTTAAAATCTAGTTTCTAACAAATAAATTGTTTCCAACTAAACATGTCAAGAATAATGATGAACGTAGTTAAGAAAAAAAGTTTCCAACACATATTTCGAGAAATAGATAAGAGAGTTAAACTCATCTCGAAATATCAAATGTGTATAGTGAAAACTATATAGCTATACGACTTTGTCTCAATAGGAGATAAAATAGAATATAATAGATTTCTGAGTGATAGATAAGTTTTAGTATCCACATACGTTTTGTTGATGAAGTTCCTCCAAGATCTCCTTAGTAGATCTTCGTCTTAAATGGATGAACGCCGTGAAGTCTAAATCTCAACTACACATTCTATCCTAGTCCGAGACATAACTATAAGTAGACTAGAAATCAAGACTATAGTTTTGATCACCTAAACTTGATAAACAAGCTTGAGATAGCAATGCTTTCAAGTTCGACCGAGAAATGCTCTAACACAACTGACTCGTTAGTTCAGAATCAAATCAAAGAGAACTAAAATAACAATACGATTCTAGTTTCTCACCAACGGTACTCGTAACGCTTCTTCATCCCCAAAGAAGTCTTTAAATGAGCGGACGTAAGAGATTTCTCCCACTTAGGTTACTTACCTATCCATAATAGAATTACAAGTAATTCTATTTAGTCAGCTCCACCAAAATAACAAAGATGAAGCATGCCTGGCTCAGGATCAGTTTGAAAGTGGAACAAACTTCTCTATTTATAGACAAGGTAGTTTGTACACCAAGTAATTACGCAATTCCGAAAATTCTCAAAGATATGCAATTAATATATATTTTCTGTTTTGTTAATTTTACAACTAATATCCAACTAAGATACCTTGAGTATCAACGAATATAGTGAAAGATAAAATTTTATCATGTGTTCAAATTACCCTATGTCTACATCTTGAACTTTCCTATTATGCAAACCCAATTTCCAAAATCATACAAACCCTAAAGTGTACGTGACATTAGAAAACGATTTTTCTTGAGGGAATCGGTTATACCTTATCCGTTTCAAAATAATATGATGGTTTATATGCAAATTTGCACAAAACTAGCCTATTAGTTTGAAACAGGTGGAGCAAATAGGTAGGGATCAGTTCTACCTTAATTCCCCAAATAGGTTGGGATCGGTTCTACCCTATAAGAATATATAGGTAGGGATCAGTTCTACCTTGGATCTTCTATAAAAACTGGACCACCAATCCGCTTTATTTCTTTCAACTACGAAACAAGTTCGTAAGTCTACTTCCTTAAACTCATATAATCAAACATAGTTTTCTAGGAATGAAATCAACCCTAAGTTCATTATACAATCTAATAATAAGTACCAAATATTATGTCTATGTCGCAATTACGAAGTTCAAAAATAAGCATTATACTTCGTGATTCAATATACCTAAGTTGAAAAACAATTTGTATATTCTAATACTAGAGTTTCATGTATATAACTTCGCATGTTATGTTTTCAACAAAAACTTGAAAAAAACAAGATAAGAAAGGAACAAGTTAAGTTTGTACTTACAAACCTCAAGCTGAAGGATAATGTCTTCGTTGTCTTCAATCCAACTTCAGATCTTCATGAGTAACTGGACCAAGTTTCATTATTTTTATCGTTCATAGTCTAACCTGTCGAAGTTCATTCTAGTTCACTTAATAAGCGACTCGAGTTTTGGAACTAAATATGACAACCAAACTTGACATACCAACGCTTGGTGGGTTCAACCGAGCAGTGCTCTAACATTGAAATTTTGAAGACGACATGTTAGCTCAGAGTGATGACTCAACCCCTATTTATTGAAGTATCATTTTGTCCATGGTCTCGAAATGACATCTTTGTCCCTTATCCAAATTTCTCCATCTACAACAACGTGTATGCTAGCTAGTATCGAGTATTTACCATTTCCATTTTGATTTAGCATTTTTCAAATTTGACTTCGCGAAGATTTAAGTCACTCTAATTACATAGGTCATGTTTGGGAACTAGGATATCCCAACCCAGGTTGGGTTATCACAAAAAAAAAAAAGAAAAAAAAAAAAAAGAGTTGAAAATTGTTTATTTTCATTTTATTCCAAGTTGGGATAAGGATAGTTAATCCATCCTTGGTTTTCAGAGGTTATAAAGTTAGGTTATGGTAATCAGAGGAAACCCTGAACCATGAGACTTTTTGTAACAGTTTTGCAGTTGAAAACAATATCTATGCTGCAGAAACCGTGGCTAAAGGGAAGTTTCGGGAATATAATGTCTACAAGGTTTGCTTGGATTAGGAAACTTGTATGATAGTTTGGAGAAGTGTTTCACAAGTTTAGGGTTACTTAATTAAGGTGTGAGACTATTATTAGAAGTTATCTAATTAAGAATTGGGGAGCAAGGATGTAAGTACTATATTTTTTTTTCTTCATAAAATAGGATAAACTTCAACTCATTACATTAATAAAAGCGATTCAAGATCGGGATCATTACAAGGGTTTTCCTGATCACTACATGGATTTTTTATTAGATCAATAGCACTGATGATGGAAGCTACAACAACATTATAAATTTACAATTCCATCAGACATTTTCATTCCTTCATACTATCTGTTTCTTCGAATTCAATATAACCATACTATTTCCAATAAAACAAGAATAAGGTAATAGGATTTGTTTAAATGTTCCTGTTAGTTTTGTTATGAACAAAACCAAAAAAAGTAACAGTAGTACATAAATTAAATGTGTTAGGAACGTCAAGTGATCCAAGTTTTGAATGATAATTAAACTATCTAATTTAAGGTAACTCACTAAACTAAAATACCATCTTGATTTCTGTAACGGTATAAATCGGTCGGAATGGTTCTTCAGAGTCATCGGAATTGGTTAGAATCTGGAAAGGTATCTCGGTGTCTTCTGTTACCATTATGATAAGTGTCTTTAGCAGTTGTTGTTGAAATAATAGCCATAGTTGCTGGAGTTGTTGCGAAGATAAACTTCTTTTTGAAGAAACTCAAGTTTCTCCTTCTTTTGAAAAAAACCAAGTTTCCCCTCTTGAACACCATCACCACACAACCCCAAACCAAAGGGCAAGAACAAATCCATGAATAATACCCAAACTTAATTTGAGATTTGAAACCTAAAATACAAGAAATTAAATGCTTCAAAGAAGCTATATCAAACATCTAAAGGAGGATCTAGAAAGAGTAGATAGCAAGAAATATTAAACGGTTGTTGATCTACCCAGATCTGCTCTTATGCAGCCGATCTGGGCAGATTGGGTTCATGCAGTTTTAGGGTTTTGAATCACAAGAGAAGAAATGAGAGGGAGGAGAGAGAGAATGGAAACATGGATTTTTATAGGGGGAAGAATAATCATCCTCTCGAAAAGGGATGAGGGTTACAATTATAGTGTCCTACAATAATTGGTAATGGGGAAAAATCTAGGTGAGAATAGTCAAAATCATTTAACCTCTAATCTTCCCCAAATGAAGAAACAAGTTAATAGATATCCATTTTTCATAAGTTGTATGGCTTCTCCGCATGAAGAAACAAGTTAATAGATATCCATTTTTCATAAGTTGTATGGCTTCTCCGCCTCTTACATCATCAGATAACAATTTCAAGGGAAATTCCTATGAAAATGGGCAAAAATGAAATAACTCCCAAGCCAGGTGGATCGACAAACCTATTTAACATCATTGTGTGTAACTTAAAAAAAAACAATAGCTTGCCGGTCGGCCCAAATACTTACGTTATACAATTTTTGATCTTCTTAAAAAAATGAGAAAGTATTACATACAGTACTGTGTAAGATAAACTGTCGTTATTGTCGTATAAAATAGTATAAAATATGTACACTGCGCCAGGCATGATGTACTAAATGTGGAAAATCGGCATTGTTATGATGTCTTCATTGAAGTTATTCAAACAACGTAGCTGATGTAATAAATGGAAATAGTTCATGTCTTTCCTTACAGAACCACAACAATATTAAAACATTATTGGAAAATGTACAAAACAGTCCTAGTATTAGGACCCGATTCACAAAAGCATCCTACTGTTACGAATTATTAACAAAATGATCATATTTCCGTTAAGAAAAGGGTTAAGTGGTGAATCATAGTTAAATATGTCAATAAAATTACTTATGTGTCATTCCTATTTATCCCTCCATATACAATTTCAACTTTTGCCTTCATTATAATTTTTTTGACGGTGGTGCTATTTGTAGATGGTGGTGCCGCCGCTTACATACCATTACACCGCATTCAGAATCGTAAAACCGCATTCAGGTTCGTTACACCGTATTCAGGATCGTTACATCGCTTTCACCCAAAGGGTTCACTGTTTCCCCTATGGGGTTTAGCGGAGATTCTTAAGCTTCCACCACCACCTCCACCGCTTCGCACCATCACCTCAACCAATTAGTTAACTAGAAAGGGTATTGTGGGGGAGGGCATTTTCGGAAAGATAACACCGTTTTATTCAAAAGTGTTAAATCGGATGGAAAAAGATCATTTTGTAATTACAAAAGTATGACCATTTTGTGAACGAATTACAAAAAGCATGACCATTCTGTATTTTATTTAAGTAGTTTTTCAAGTTAGGTGTGTAAGCATCCGGCATATATGTTGGTCAAACATGCTAGGACTTCTATGGTGTCGGATACTTGATGTGACATTCCTCCAGTTTTTTAGTTGAAAGATCATGGAAGATAATAATGATGTAATTCCCACACCCAATTAATAAAACACCATTCTTCGTGTTAAAAAAAAACAATATGTATTGCGCAGGGGATATTTGGTCGTGCGTAAAATAATGTTAGTCACGGGGTCAAACATCAGACACGCAACCATTGTTTTGCCGTAGTGTACAAACCCTCTAAGTTGAAGATTTGGCCATTTTGTCATTTGAATATATGCTCCAACTCCGTAGCGGAGTTATAGGAGTTTCCCTTAGTTGAGTAGTTACCACTCAACCTGAAATCAAATTCATGAAATTTGTTTATGGACCCAAAATATTCATCGTTCCCTATAACGTGCTATTGTCACTGAAACCTAAATGTGGTCCAATATTTACCCAGTCCACGAATCCGAGCCAAATCCAACTTACAAACGAGATAACACGAACGCAATTCAAATCTAGGTCAACGATCTCATACCATCGAGTCAGCGAATAACGACCACCAAGCCCCATTACCTGGTTCCAAGTATAGACTAAAGACAATCGTAGAGTTGGTATGAAGTTTCTCCAAATTCTTCTTCGTTAACTGTAAACAAAAACCAAGCTTTATAGTGAAAATAGATAGAGATAAGAAAATCTGGGTGTAAAACAGAATGTTGTTGATTTCAGGTACATCTACCATCTCTTCTCTCTCTTCCGAATTTCATTTGTAAGTCTTATCTTTTATATATATATATAAAGAAAAGAGGTGTTTTTGGTACGACCCAAAATTTGGTCCGGACATCCCTAAATGACTAAGCTTCCCTTCACTTAAAATCAAGCTTCTTCACTTTACTCCGGTAAATTTACACAAAATCGAGGGTAAGAAACAACTTCGCTTCTCTTTTCTTTTTCGACTTCGTTTTTCTTTTTTTTCTTTCCTCCTATTTTCTTCGGCCTCTGAGAATCTTAATGGAACAGAATCGATCGAACAAAATCAAACACCCCACATCGATCAACAACCTCATTAGGGATTTTTATCAACTTTAATTGAACATATCACTAATTTTTTATTTAGTCACTCCACCATACACTACACCAAAATAGCCGATTTGGGATGGATATATGCGTTGCAATGAATTTAACCAATGTTTATATCCGTTGGTAATATGGCGTAGCAAATTTTTGTGCAACCCCAAAATCCGTTGTGAAAATTAATTTGTGCAACGTATATAAGCGTTGCTCAACCGGTTTACCAACATTTTATTTTGCAATTTGACCAACGGATTCTTAAATTTGTGCAACGGATACATTAATTTAGGCAATGTATTACACTAATTTGCGCAACATTTATATACGTTGCAAAACTATTTACAGGTTAAAAAAATAAATTCCGACGATAATTCCACAGATTTGTGCACCTGAATATATATTCTGCACCTTCATATACCATTGTAGATCAACTAGAGGACCCAATTTTTCATATGAACATATGGTTGGTCATCACAATCCATTTCAATACAATGGGAACTGAAAAGAATTTCAATACAATCAATTTCGGTCCTTATGTAAGATATCAGTATAATGGGTAAACAAACATGCAACCCTGATCTCACCTAAGGAAAAAGGACTATTAAATTTCGGCAAAGAAATTGGATAAAACTTGAATTACTCATAGCATTGGAAGGAGATGGCCAGCAATGCAACGCTGCCCCAGCATAGACAACATCAACTGAACCTAACGAGAAAGGGAGCCTCGAGACATCAGCCCTAACAAGTGCAAGATTGCTGCACATACTCCAAATGAACCAAGGTGATCATAAGTGATAAGATGTGCAAAGAAGAGAAATTTATTCCATCCAGCATAGTTAATATTTGAATATGATCCCAAAAAACAGAAAACTCACGGGTTTAATATCGTCGCATCTTTTATTATTAAATCACAACATTGGCGAAGCATGGTCTCAGAAAAATCCAACGCAATAACTCCAGAATAGGTCCCAGATTTTGCAAATTCCCTCGAAAATAACCCACTCCCACAACTGACATCCACAAAGAGTCCACCTTCTGCAGGTTTGAAGTACTCCTGAGCCATTTTGAACTACATGGTGACAATGAGGATAAATGATTAGCTTTCCCCCTGACCAGATCCACCTATCACACATACTTTAAAATAACTTAAATGTGGAGGTAACCAACATAGATGAAAGTCAAAAAATTGAGGTACCAAAATTTATCAGCCAAGTTAAGTTTTTCCAACATAGAACATATGGAAGACAACTGATATGCACAACACTAATGATTACATTCCTCAGATCAGTTATTTATAAATATGAAAATAAGAAGGTTACATCTTCATCGGGCCCAGGAAAGCCACTCCGGTTAAAATTTTGACGCCACCCTCTTTTGTACAAGAATGAAACAAGTGGATTCCTATAATACACAGAAACACAGGAGAATACAAACAACACACGTTAACATGATTTATGATGCGTAAGTCAATAGTGCTAGATCATCATCAGTATATATCGAAGGAAGCTCATATGGTCCAACGTCTTTCGTTAACACCCGACATGTTTACCCAATTTAATTATTATGCGCAATACTTTATCCAGACTATTCGCATTTTACTTCTTTCATTATTACTTGATACAACACCAACTCAAGCAGCAACTGATGCAGCAGCGAATCCACCAGTCTAAAATACGATTTCACAGAAAAGGCTACTACATAATGTTTTCTTAACATTAAAAATATTCTTTTGAAGCTATGAACTATGAAATGTACCCGAGGAATGAAACCTTCTTAGTACAATACACTTGGGTACCATGTTACCTGTCATGGTTACAAAAGGCTAATTCAGATAGGAGAAAAAAAGACACGAAAAATATATATCTATATCACTTTAGTAACAGCAGAAGCTATGCACATAAGAAATTATAATAAGAGATACCTGCAAAAAAGGACTAAACATATAATTGCGATTTCCTTTAAACTCATCCCTCGAAACACCTCCCAAAAACATCCTTCAGACTCTTGATCAGCATATGCCTCTTTCAATGAGACAAGATTTTCTTCTACTTGCTTCTCAGATACTCTATCACCAGCAGGCCGACCTCTCAACCTGCTAAGTCCTGCAATGGCTTTCTCCTTATGCTTTAGTAATGATGTTTTACCCTGAACTGCTCTGAGAAGCAACCAGCTTGGAGATGCTGGCAAACTCCACATGCCTAATCCCATTAAGAGTATTATAGGAGCACTGAATCCAAACATATAACGCCACCCTCCAATGGCATCAATCTCAATACTTCTAGCAAGATAAGCTAACTAAACGGAAGAAGAAGAAAAAGTAGCGAATGTCATTTAATCAAATGAATGAAAATATTTCAAACCGAGGTCCATCAAGTCCATTTGATCTACTTAAACAGATTATAGAACGTTACCAATATCTCAAAAACTATCATGATTTTCTTCATAAATACAAGTTTTCCACGAATCTGAGAGGGGCAGGTCTCAGCAATATAAAGGAAAGCTCCATGCATGGCCTATTAGAAGAAAATAATGTCAACAACAATAAGTAGAGTGAGGAAAATATTATTGTAAACAGGGGAAAGTAGATTCAGATAGCTCACCAACCATATTCCAAGACCATAAAGAAACCTCCCTAATATGAGAACATTAAGGCTTGGTACAAAACCAGTGGTTAAACCACCAAGCATATAACATAACTGTTATCATTAGTCTACTTCCTTAAACAAAATATATTTCCTGAGTAAAAAGCTATATATCGAGGAACACTCAAGATTAACAACAAAAAGAAAAGAAATCAGCTCAGTAGCCTCAAATGTATTTCCTGAGTCAAAAGCTATCTACACCACCAAATATATATTTCCTGAGTCAAAAGCTATCTGCACCACCAAATATCACCATCGTCACCACCTAATAGTAATACTAATACCTTTAGCAGCCGTTTTTGGTAAAACGAGATCCTCTAATAATCAGCTGAGGTTTGTACTTAAGATCAGAGTAATCAGCTCAGTAGCCTCAAATGAACTTTGTTAACGACATTACTTATTAAAACCCAGAAAATCAAATGGGAACGCACAATATATATTTTCATAACAGTAAGACTTACTAAGACCCAAAAAATCAAATGGGAATGCACAATATATATTTTCATAACAATAAGACAAAATCAGTGGTATTTTCATTCGGTAATTATTATTTTTTGACGACACTTTTATTAAGCATTTAGTTTAAATAATGGATCATTACTGCCATTAAACCAAAGATGTATGTTATAGTGGCGCCTTATCTACCACATGAAATTGGATTTTTATCTCTATGTCGTGTGTGTTCGACTATTACCACTAATATTGCCATCTAATTCATCAAAGTCTATAAGAGAAGCAACTAATTGATAGTTAAAGATGCACCAACATAAAGAATTATTCCAGCGGATAAAGTAGTCAATTGCAATGGACAAATTGATAGCATCAACAAAATGAGAACGAATAAGATGAATAAACCTTCTTAGGAGAAGTGTTGCCAATTTCATTGGCTTCCTGTTAAGAATGAAGAATTATAAGCTTCCTATCATATGTATAATACTTAGATAATCAAAAACAAAACAGGATGTATAAATTCTTAATTGTGTCCACAACGGACGGGAAAGGGGAGCCAACAAACCCTCTAAAATTCACATTTTATTTGGTGTTCGAGAACCCATATGACACAGCCGGTGAACCTAAAGGGCCCTAAAGGCGATAACCACAATTCTAGAAACAATGAATTCAAGTAAACATAGCTGTTAAACGCAATTTTCCCAGGTAAAAAATCAGCCGTCTTGATTTCTTTTCTAGTTTGTACTTCAAATGTCAACAGATGATGAAGAACCCGATTTCCTACGTATATGACAAACATAAAACATCAGGTTCCTACAAAATGTCAAGATAAAGAAATTATTGTTGTCATAAGCGATTTTTTTTTTAAACATACGGTTTGTACATCTTACTAAGTATCAATTTCATTGATGTTCCTCGCACACTGTAAGAAAACAACATACAGAAAACTAAATTCAGTAGCTATAAATCTAGTACAAAAAAGAACTACCGATCTATATGAATTTCTAGCGATGCGGAAAAAATAAAAGAGAAATTAGATCTATATAGACCTTAGATTTAGGTCAAAAGTAACCAACAAAATCAGAACAACTTCATCAAAACAAAACAAACTAAACCTAAGAATTCATAAAACTGAAATTAAAACATACCTGATGATAAACAAATTGTTGGAAGTACAACCAACTATCATAGTTTCTGTAAATGGGTACCCGATTTCAAGATTGTTTTTTCTAGGGTTACGAAAATTTTATAGGTAGGGTTTGTAGATCGAGGTTTCTGGTGTATGGGTGTTGTTTACAAATCAGGCTATACAAGTATGGTGTCTCGATTTTTCTTTTTTGAGCTGAAATCATAGCAGATTCAAGACTCGTTCTCGGTTTTCATAAGAAGAGTTTTTGTAGAGAAATGAGTTCCAAATTATCTAAGTTTTTTTTAAATTAAAACTGCAGAAAACAAACAAAGATGGTCAATCCTAATAACCCATCAAACTACCTTATATTATGTTAATGCCATTTATGTACAATGTTTTTACATATTTCAAAACATTGCTCCATTAATTTCATTTAATAAACTTATACTACTTATTTTGTGCAACGTATATCCGAGTGCGCAACGGATATAGACGTTTCAAGGGGTGCAACGTCAATATACGTTGCACACTCCCGAAATTGAAATGTTACAAAATACAGGATATGGTGTAGTGATAGCTTCGTTTCTGAAGTTTCAGATTACCATCATAGCTTTATATGGTTTCAATTCAACACCAAACACTATCAGACACATAAGAAATCCCATCTCGCGATTGGAATTGGAAACTCAAATTCGCCAATTCCATTCGTCCCCAATTTAAATCTCCATCGAACCTAAATCGATAGGATTTAACTTTCTCCCCAAATCAAAATTCTTCAAGTAAGTACGATTTAATTACGTACTTCCTCCGTTTTTAAAAAAAAAAGGCCAGTTTCATGTAAATTAGAACATGATATTTGGGTAGAATATCTTCCACACTAAACTTGTGGAGATAGGGTTGCTATTTATATTGAGAGAGTAAACTCAAATTGTTATAAAGTTGATACACAGATAAATTAAACTTGTTCAACATAACAAACCCTGAAGAACAAGATACTAGCTTACTTAAAAGAGCGAGTTACTAGCCTACATTGTTGTAATGTTATTTTCTTCATCTGACTTAGAGTCTTGAGGAAGACTATCTGTTGTATGCTTAACACCTCCCCTCAAGTTGAACCCTGAGTTGGTGAATGTGCAACTTGGAATGTAGAAACTGAAACCTTGGTGAAGACAAGCCCTTAGTGAAAATTTCAGCTAGCTGGTCTCTAGAACTGAAAAAACGTACCTGTAACTGCTTATTGGCAACCCTTTCTCCGACAAAATGATAATCAATCTCTATATGCTAAGTTCGAGCATGAAAAACAGGGTTTGCTGTGAGATATGTCGCGCCCAAGTTATTATACCACAAGATTGGAGTTGATACGGTAATACCCAGCTCATGAAGTAAAGATTGTATCCAAATCAATTCTGAAGTTGTAATAGCCACAACTCTGTATTCTGTTTCCGTACTGGACTTTGAAACTGTCTTCTGTTTTCTTGCACTCAAAGAAATTAGGTTTCCACCAAAATACACACAGTATCCACTAGTTGACCGTCAATCATCTAGACTTCCTTCCCAGTATGCATCAGAGTATGCATGAAGAGTGAAGTCCTGTGATGGTCTGAGATGAAGACCATAATCCACCGTATTCTTGAGATATCTAATGATTCTCTTGACAAGCTCCCAATGCTCTATATAAGGATCATGCAAGTATTGGAAAACCTTATTAACAGCTCTGAGATATCCGGTCTTGTAAGATGCAAATATTGGAGAGCTCCCACAACACTTTGATATAAGGATGGATCTGAAAATTTCTCTGAACCATCTTTTCGAATCTTGACATTAGGAGCTAGAGGTGTGCATACTGGTTTTACTCCATCAAGTTTGGTACGCTTTAGAAGATCTGTCACTTATTTTCTTTGAGTGAAAACCAGTTCATTGTCTTGCCGGATGACTTCTACACCCAAGAAAAATGATAAGTCTCCCATATCCTTAATGGCAAACTCTGCACCAAGATCCGCAATGAGCTGACTTATCTGAGCCGTCTTAGAACCTGTGACTATAATATCATCAACATACAAAGCACATATGTGATAGAAACAGGTGTTTGTAAGATAAATAATGAGCTATCTGCAATAGATGCCTTGAAACCTAGCTGAAGCAAATAACTGCTTAGCCTAGAAAACCAGGCACGAGGTGCCTGTTTGAGTCCATACAAGGACTTATGCATCTTACAAACATGATTTGGGTAGTTAGGATCAACATATCCAGCTGGATGCTTCATGTAAACATCCTCTTCTAATTGGTCATGCAAAAATGCATTCTCAACACCCAATTGCTTCATAGGCCAGTTGTTCATAACACCTATAAATAAAACAAGGAAAATTGTGCATGGATTGATCACCGTACTGAACGTATCCCCATAATCAATTCCTTCCTGCTGGTTGAAACCCTTAGCCACTAAACGTGTTTTATAACGTTCTATGCTTCCATCTGGATTTTTTTTAACACGAAAGACCCATTTAGAGCCCAAAATATTCATACCTTCCTCATATTTAACCAAAGAGTATGTGTCATTTCGTATGAGAGCATTAATCTGAATATCCATAGCTTTCCTCCATTTCGGATCTTTGATAGCAATTGAATAAAAAGTTGGTTCGATGAACTCTGCATCTGGGAGTAGATGCTTTGTCGCAGTCAAGCACAATTTTTGAATTGGTTTAGTAATGCCAGCTTTCTCCCTTGTTACCATTGGATGAACTGCAACATCACTTTGTACTGGGTGCACCTCAAAGTGGAATGTGATGTAGCTGAGCTAGAAGATGCTGTTGATTTCACTGGTATAAATTCTAGGGAATTGAGCAACTGAGCAAGAGAGTTTTGTGTAGCAGATAGTGATTGTGATTCTGGTGAATTTAACATTGCTGGTGATGACATACCATCTGGTTGTCCTTATACCGGTGATTGTAAAACAACATTCTCCTGATTCATGGGAAAGTCACATCGTCTAAATGATTGGGAAATTAATACACTAGGGCTAGATGTTACAATACCTGGACTGGGCAATGGATTCTGCTGCTGGAGAGGAAAGAATGGGAATGAGCTTTCTTCAAAACGTACATATCTCGAGATGTAGATTCTATTTGTTTCTCGATGTAAACACATATATCCTTTGTTAGCATTACTGTAGCCTATAAATAGACAAGGCAGTGACCTGGGTTATAACTTGTTAGCATTATACTATCTAAGACAAGGATAGGCCAAACATCCAAATACTCTTAAGAATGAGTAATCTGGTGATTTGTGAAATAGGAGTTCTAGTGGTGTTTTGGTTTCGGAATTGGACTTATAAGTCTATTTATCAGATAACATGCAGTTGTGAAAGAATCTGCCCAAAAGGATCTTGGAATATGTGCATGAAATGATAGAGCTAAGCCAGACTCAGCGACATGTCTAATACGACGCTCTGCTATGCCATTTTGAGGTGATGCATGTGGACAAGAAAATCTATGTTGAATGCCTGAGTCATTGAGATAAGCAGTGAATTTTTTGTATTCTAATGCATTATCTGATTGGAAAAACCTTGACTTTATGATCAGTGAGATTCTCTACTTGTCTGCGAAAAATAATGAAGGTTTGTAATGCATCAGATCTTTGATCATTAGGGAAAATCCATGTATAATGTGAATAGACATCCATAAACAACAGATAATAACGAAAACCAGTTCTTGATAAATGAGGTGAAACCCATATGTCTGAGACAATCAAGCTTAAAGGCTTGTTAGAAACAGTATCACTAAGAGGGAAAGACAATTTATTACTTTTACTGATGTGGCAAGAATGGAAAAACTAAAAACTTTTATTTTTAACAGGAAGGGAAAATTGATGACATATCTTGGAGACAGTGCACAACATTGGATGCCCTAATCGTTGGTGCCAAATTTGGAAGGTGGATGAGACATGTTCCTGTGGCTGGATTGGTTTTTCTAGCATGTCTACTCCTTCAAAAATATACAACCCATTCCTATTGAGACCTCTCATCAGTGTTATCCCCGTGTGCTTGTCCTTCACAACAAAAAATGATGTGTGAAATTCAAAATATACATCATTAGCTTTACAAAACTGAGAGACTAACAATAAGTTAGTTTTTATATGTGGTACATGGTAAATATTATTTAACTGAAAAGAGCTCGAGTTAAATGTGAAGGAGGCATTACCAATATTGGCAATGTTCAGTGCATTACCATTACCAACATGTACTTGTTCAGTACCATTATACTCATGTGTTATTGTCAGATTTCTCATGTCTGCTGTTAGGTGATGAGTTACACGAGTATCTGTCACCCACTGATTGTCAGCTGGACCTCCAGGTAGAGCAATATAAGATATTGGCTTCCTTTGCTGGTTGTTATTGGGTTTTTCATAACGAAACCAGCACCGGTCTTCTTGATGGTTCCTTTTATTGCAGATCTGGCAGGGTTGATCTCCTTGATTGCTCCTTTGAGGTTGTTGATTGTGACGATTAAATTAATTATTGTTGGGTTGATATGATCCCCCGCTTTGATTGTCGAACCTCCTCGGATCACCCCTGCTAGATGAAACTGAGTTGGAGACTGCTACATTTGTTATAGGTTGCTGCAATAGTGCAAGTTGCTGCTCGAGTCTCATATCCAATGTGAGTAGATGAGCATTAAAAGTGTCTACATCCATCTCTTCAATTGTGCTTAGGGTAGTTACAATGGGATCATAAGTCTGATTCAATCCATTGTTGATGGATTGCTTCATCTCATCAGCAGACAAAGTGTATCTGGAAGCTGCAAGCTGATCAAATAAACTCTTAGCATTATTTAAAAAAGCCTTCAATGTTTTGTTACCTTTGTTCATAGAGTGAAGTTGTTTCTTGAGACTCATCTGATTAGGGATGTCAATGGATGTCCGAAATCCGCTATCCGGTTCCGAATATCCGGAATCCGTTAGGGTTAATATCCGACATAACGGTTATCGGATATCCGGTTCCCATAACGTATCGGATGTCTGCATGTTAACGTAACGGCACCGGCTGAGGGGGTTTCCGTTAGGTTAAGTTCCGATACCGTTAACAATATACTCATTCATCCGTTTACCTCTAGCCCACTAAATTCCTCGTTCATATCTTCAATATCTCTGAAAGAAAACCTACCTCTCCATTCATTTTTTTTTTTTGTTCTTCTTCTTCTAAATTTCTTCTTAATCTTCTTCTTCTTCTTCTTCTTCTTCTTCTAATTCGTCTCAGACTTGTAGTTACTACCATCATCTCCTCATCTCTTCTCTAGGGTTTCTTTTAAAATCCATATTTTTGTTTAGTTTTGATTTTGAAACTCAATTTAGGGTTTCAAAATTAGGATTTGGTGGAGAGTTTGGTTTGTTTAGGTTTCGAGAACACATATTTTAAATTAATGGTGTTGATTTTGAGTCAGTGAAGAAGAAAAAACTGCTGCTGTTAATGTTCATATTGGTTTCACCGTTTTAGAGATTGATGATATGATGAGGTTAAGAAGAAATCAGAGATAGGTTTGTATCAATCTGATTTTACAAAAAAAAAAATGCGGTGAGCGAGGACGAACACGCGACCTTCAGATTCTTCAGTCTGACGCTTTCCCAGCTGAGCTATCCCGGCATATGTGTGTAATTACTCTCAAAGCACAAATTCTTATTATGGATGAACAAATTAAAATGGAGCCAACCCTATTAGTTGCAAACAAGATGGAACTTCCATCACTGCCATGCAAACTACGTCCCAGCAGAGGGGTCAAACTCGGTGGTACACTACAGTTTGAGCAATAAGCATCTGCCATCTTAAAATCTTCTTACTATGACGCACAAATAGAAATTGATCGGTTGTGCTTTTTCAAACCTAAAAAAAACAAAAAAAACATGGCCAATAGAGACAACAAAAATAAAATTAAAACTGTATGATGATAAGAGAATCTGAAATCAGTCATCAATGCCATGTACAAAGCCGGAAATGCTAAATCTGTCAATCTCTTCATAAACCACATAAAAGACGCAAAATTAAGCAAAACAAATTAAGACCCGGAACAATCCAAGGGAAACAAGCTGAAATCCACAGTTAGTTTTTCTTTATGTCCTTGTTTCAATATTCATTGAAAAATTTATAGGCTTATCACTATTTAACACTAGTATAACACGCAAACGCGATGTGCCTGCCATTTCCATTCTAAAACAAATCGAAATTTTTATTCAATAATTTTTCCTCTACATAAATATTGTGTTTTCGTATGCATTATTTTACATTATATGATATACTGTAACTTTTTTTAAGACGGGAAGGCACATAATTTTTTTTACGAAATATTCCCTCTTAAGAGTGATACGAAAAAAGCAACCAAAGTATCCTTAAGGCTAAGCTCACTTTATACGCGCAACAAATCTTAACTTTGATATTGCTTCGTGAATCGTGGACTTCTACGAAGCCTCAAATTATCAGTCTGATTGCTCTCTGGTATTGCAGATATTGGGTTGAAAAATTTGTGTGACGAATTTCAGAGATTTTGTCCCGCCGTATTGCTGCAATACTTAGATTATGACACCATATTTGGTTCGGAGGATCTAATATCTTTTGACAATCATCCTGCTCTGCGGATGTTAATAATAACAGCCTGATTGCGCTCCAGTACCAAAAATTGGATCAGTGAAACAATTAGAAAAAAAAGAAAAGAATTAATACTCTGTCGGTATATTGAATACATAATTTTTTAAATCATGGATGCACCAAAATAGTATTGCTGTAAAAATATTGATTGTAAAGAGAAGAAAAGATTTAAGTATGTAATTTAGCAACTAATACACAGATATGAAGATACTGGCCAAAGAAGATTCGAAACTCCGAACGAGAAAACGAACTCTATCCACATAAAAATTCTAATATAAACTTGATCAGTGGACATTTCATCCATATATTTCAGCAAAGGAGAAATTGAAACTTGAAGTTTAATAGCGACATCTATTCCCATTAAGGAACTCCATTCTAATGGACTTTAAATTTTCAAATATATGTGTTGTACAACACTATACCTAACATATAACTTTCAAATATATGGTAGTGCAAGAGCAAATCTTTTGTTGAGTTCTGCAGTCACATAGATAGAGTGGTCACAACATACTCACGTTATCTACCCACTGTGATAATACTGCGGGATGCAGCTATATATGAAGTTACACAATAATATCAATGATGCAAAATGATTTAAGAAGAGTACCCAGGATGGTTTGGTGGACACGTCGTCAGGGGTATTTATTGAACACCCTAGGTTCAATTACTATTATTACCAAAAATTAAACACTTAAAAGAAAGTAAATTGTACTCCCAAAGATATCATTTCCATCTAGAACGTATAACTTGCATCGAAAGCAAATTGCAGGTTGCAAATATAAATTCATACCAAAGAATTTCAGCAAACCTTAATGAGTTAAATCATCTCTCTCGGATCATCCTATACAACAATTAGTGTTTATTTCCAGTTTCCTGATTTACTAAGGTTTAGGTCTCTTATATTTTTATGTCAGAGAACAGTGCAAAATTAACTTCCACCCAATGTATAGTATACCTTCATCTTTGACAGGGTAAAAAAGATAGGAAATCAAAGATGGCCAACATGTATAATCCTTACCTCAAACTTGAAAGTTCCAAGTTCCAGTTTCTGCTTTGATTCTTTAAGTATATAAGTACGTCAGGTTCTGTAAATAGAAAAATTAAACTTATTAACCCTAGATAAGTGACAGGGATGTCCAAAAATCCTAGATAGGTGATGTACATAAGCTCCGATAACTACCGTATCTGAATCCACCGATTCATTGCATAGATCTCATGTTTTCCGCATAAGATAAGCGTTGCGTCGTTTTTGAAGAAATTTTCTTTCATCTTCAGTCATTGGTGCTCGTTTTTCCTTTCAGAAATACGGCGATTGTTTAATCAAACATCTATTTGTCGTTCTCGTTAATTGTCAACTTCCATGCGAAGCTGCTTGTATACGCGGACTACGACGAACTGGACTCGCCATTTGTACAAACAATTTATATGCACCATGGATGTATTGAAAAGCAAAGCTCAACAAATGGATAATATAAATGTGCAATGCATTGTCTTTGAAATAATTTCAGACATAATTAGATTCAAAAGAACCTATCTGAGATACAAATAGAAAAAACATGGCAAAATTCATATGGATTGAAATAAAACCTAAATCTTACTAATATAAGCTACACTGCCATTGAAGATAAATTACCAAAAAAAAAAAAAAAAAAAAAAAACACAATACGAACAAAAATGCAACTACTACAAATTGGGGTAGATGAGATTTTTCTTTGTGAACCCTAAATTGCACAAAAAAAATTGATTTTCCATGAATTTTTTTATAAACCCAAAACTGGGTATATTACTATACTGATTGTCGTACATACATGATCATGTTTTCATGTACTTATCTAAATACTTACTCCGTTTCAAAATAATAGGCTGGTTTCATGTGCAATCTATACATTGTTAAGCATACAACAAATAGTCTTCCTCAAGACTCTCAGTCAGATGAAGAAAATAACAGTACAACAATGTAGGCTAGTAACTCGCTCTTTTAAGTTAGCTAGTATCTCGTTCTTCAGGGTTTGTTATGTTGAACAAGTTTTATATGTGTAACAACTTTGTAACAATTTGAGTTTACACTCTTGATATAAATAACAATCCTATCTCCACAAGTTTAGTGTGGAAGATATTCTACCCAAATATCATGTTCTAAGTTGGTATCAACCTTTTCGATCCAACCCACGTTTCTGCAAAAAAAAAAACAAAAAACAAAACCTAAACACCTTAAATGGCCACAAACACCAATAGCCTTCGTCATATCCAAATACATCATCTAGTAACACTGAAATATACAGAAACAAACCATTTACTTTGGAAAACTCAATTTAAGCCAATCCTTAAGGGATATGGCCTGACAGGCTTTGTTGATGGAACACAAGAAAAACCTCCCAGAAACCTACCTGATACAGATGCTATCAATCCAGCCTTTACAGACTATGAAGCACGGGATTCACTTCTTGTAGGATGGCTGAACTCTACACTAACACCTGAAGTTCTTGGCAAAGTCAGTGGCCTTGAAACTTCCAAACAAGTCTGGGACACATTGGAGATGCATTTTGCACCAAAAACAAGGCATCATATTTCATCCGTATGAAAAGAACGAGGACCATTTAATGTCTTCCTTATTGGATCTTTAATTGAATTTCTACCTAAAGTATTTGAGGAGTCAAAGTAAAAGACATTATCAAAATTACTCAAGTAAATGAGAAGAGAGAAAGAGCTTAATCAAATCAAGCTGGGAAGCAACTTATTGCCTTTTTCATAAAAGATTAAACTTGATACGCTTAACTACATAAGAAAAGAAGTGTCTTTCAAATGTGATGTCAGTGGATTCCAATTTTCCAATAGAGCTTTTATCATAAAAACAAGACACTGTGCATTGCTAATCTGTAGCTTCTGTTTCATCAACTTTTGACTTAGCACTGCTAAGTGTCAAGCATAGTAATGATGAAAAGAAAGAAACTCCCCATCTTTAATTTCCCAAGTGAATTCTCAGTAGGATCATGATTGTTTTTTCCATATAAGTCGAGCACCTCCTGTCTAGCCTTGTCTTGGCTAGAAGTAGACATGTATATGTAGGTCAAAGAGTAGTTGTTGTATGGCCACCAAGGTAGAAAGTTCTGCATTCATCAGTTATGTAATCCACTGAAATCCTTTTGTTTACATCATCAGTCATAATTTGCTTTTAATAACATTCCAAGATAATCGCTCCCATAATCTTCACTCGTTTCTTGAGGTAGAATTTTTTCTTCTCTTCTTTTTATCAATCTTCACTCGGATTCGATATCATCCATTTATCTCCTTGGGCTGCAACAAGCCCGTCTCCTAGCTAATAGTTTCTTCATGAGGACTTGGCGCTTGATTTTAAGGATACCTCCACTTTTGTCATTCAATATCTCCTTGATCAAATCTTGTTTCTGAAACAACTAATTGAGGTTTGGAACCAAACCAAGAAAGATGATTTTTACCTATGCACACAAAACGGAATTGGTATTTACAAAATCAAGCAGCAGTATTAGGGGCAAATAATTGTCCAAATACGTTAATAAGCAAATAATTGTCCAAATACGTTAATAAGCACACGAATGGCTCCGCCCCTGCAATGACTTTACCAAAAATTATATAAAACCCTAATTACACTAAAACTTCTATAACAGTAATCATGATTCCTCAAATACGAATTGCTTTTCTTCCCAAATCCCAATTTTTTTCATTTTCTAAGGATTTAGTTTCCCCCAATATTTCACAAAATTTACACATACTTATCCTGAAGTCGAGATTACCATCCTAACAATGAGTGAGGTCCGGTGAAGGAATTACCATGAGAAATTTATAATCAACTTTGAAACACTCGTACTCATTAAACTAGAGTGTATCATTACTTTAGCATTCAACACTATACTTTTTAACTCACATTTGATGTGTTTACTTCAAAATTCAAATTCGAACAAAAATTTCATTAATCATTGCACCACTACCACGATTAACACTTACATTGAATTTTGTTAAACAGGGTTGTACGTATTGGAAAGTATTAGACTCTATTGTGCTTAGAAAGTTGCTCAGAAAAAAAAAAAAAAAAAAAAAAAAAAAGAGACCAAGATTTATTACTCTACATCTTCGACTCCTTTTTTAACTCACCAATCCTATCTTGTGTGCTAGCTAGTATGCGCCCCTAGGCCGCCTACTTGCTTAAACATGTTTCATGTAGATTTTGGAGTTTCTAAACTAAATGAAATTAACGAGGAAGACAGCAAGTGTAAGTGGCATCAATCGAAAGAAGAGTATGCAAAGATTATCACCACATTTCAAGCCATTAGATGATAAATTTCCGATTGCATTGTCAAAAACAGAAGTTGAGTATGAGTTTTATAGTAGTAGTAATAGATACCTCATGGAATACATAAGAAAGAGAACCATTTAAGGTCACCCAACTTGAGTCTTTAAATACAGTAGTTGAGAAGTGAAAAAATCATAAAGCATTCAAAATAAAATGTACTGTAAAAGAGGAGGTGTCCGAGTCCAAATATGCAACAGAAGAAATGAATTGCTGAACCAAAGCCATTCTTTTCTTTTCCGCCCGTTGGTGCCCATTACTTCACGTAACACACTGGCATTGCAAAATGGGGTTGTATGTACTATGTATTAGTCTCTATCCCGCTTAGAATCTAGGTGAGGAGAAAATAGATGACCATGATTTACTACTCGATTTACAATTAAGTGCCATGAAATATACTAACTTAAATATTCAAGTGTGAGTGGCACCAATAGAAAGGAAGAGTATGCAAAGTGCGAACTACAATCAAATTTACACTTCATGCATGTATAAACCTTCTCTAACTTCAATGGCACACCCTACACCCCAAGTACATATGACCAGTCTATCACAAATGCATATTGTGCAACATTTGCTCAAGCAAGAAAGGAATCGCGCAACTTTTTCGGGCTTCAAGCTCTATAAGTAAAATATTATTTGGAAGACTGGGGTTCGAGAAAATTGTTTTGTTTTATGTTCATACCGACAAAATGACAAGGCAGGCAGGTTCAAATTTTGGGGAACGTTCCTAAAATGCTGACAATCACCCACCCAACTCCTCAAACGAATTTATAATCACCTTATAATCAGTTAAAATGCAAATACGCATGAAGATCCCACTCCCACTCATTAAAATAGAGTGTATCATTTTTAACATTCAAAACTAAACTACTAAAAATCAAGCAAAATTTTCCTAACCATTGTACCACACTTAACGGGTTTTTTTTTGGTTTGATGAAACACACCTAACGGTTGCATTGATTTTTTTTTCTAAATGGGGGTGTATGGAATAGGCTGTGGGAATCAGCATGATGTTGCTTTGATAAATAATCACTCAGCCGTGTATGATGCAAGACTTTAGTTCTGAATTTGTGTGCGTTTTCATTTATTTCTTGTGTTTCCCATTAAAAATCATATTTTCTGTATACACTTTCTAAGCTATGATTTCAATAAAAATTATTTATCAAGAAAAAAGACCATACACAAAAGCGTACAAAGTGGTTCACTAGAGAAACATAACACCTCCACAAATGATTAAAAAATCTAAATCACAAAATGAGAAAAAATCTATTCCGAGTACTGTGGGTTTTGCTCTCCATATATCCGAGTTGTTCCTTCCTTGCTGTATTGTGCATGTTGAACACTAGCAGACATTTGATTTCTTTCTTGTGTTTACTTTTAAAATCAAATTATTATTTTTCATTTCTAAGCTAAGATTTGCAAGAAAACAACGGCAAATTACAAAGATAGTTTACCAGGTAAGTAGATTAAATTCTCGGCAAGAGAACATAACTTTGTCACCATCTAAATACAATTGCAATTCAAAAATTATAAAGAATCTCACTCTGAGTCACTTCCTATGTATGGATGCGTATAATAATATGGAAGCCTATTTCTTAAAAACAAAAATTCAGCAAATCTATTATTTTCTAAGTGTATAGTTTCCACCAAAATCTCACGTTATTAAACATAATCCACCATTGGTGTCATTTTTAGTTTCTTCAATGGAGAGGTTAGATCGCCATATATATATATATATATCCAATGAGTTTAGACCGTTGAAGCAAATGAACATGAGAAGTATTCAATTGCAATTTATACATGAAGATTAGACTCATTAAAAGAGAGTGTATCCTTTGAAATGTGATGTCTCAGAAGGGACAATTAACTCTATTTAAAAAAGATAAAAAAATGATGTCAGCATTAAAAAAAAAAATGTTCAATCATTTTTCTTTAGATTATTGACATACAAATTCAATCATACTCTATTTATATGAACTTCAAATTCAAACAAAATTTCTCATTTTTCTTACGAGAAACTGGCTTACTATCAATATTTGTCATTGTACCACACTTACCACTTGCATTGAATTTTACTAACTCGAAACTGCTTTGGAGAATAAGAGATGACCGCGATTAATTACTCATTTTAAAAATGTGTACGCGAAGGAAATTTTTGGTCCACCCATTCTCAGATCAGAATATTACGAGATTGGAATGCCATTACAATTAAAGATGAGATGAGTTTTTGAGTTCAATTGAAACGTCAGACTTGTCAATAGAGATGATACTTCAATTTTAAAAAACCAAAATTTCAGTTGAAGGAAATCATATATGTACATTAGAGAAAGCTTGAGCAAACTATAAAATAAAGGCCATTAAAGTTAAAACAAACCCATGAAACAACTGATTAATTAATGGGAAGTCGTGACTCGTGATATTATTGATGATGAGCAAAGAAATAAGAAGTCTCTGCTGCTGCTACTACAAGTACAACACGACTAAAGTAAGTCATATAACTATTCTCCTCCTAGCAGATGAAGATTACAACTGAACAGTGAACACTACTAATTATAAACCTTTCTACCTCTTGATAAACCCTGGAACAATAATTTATTAGCTAAAGGCTTAAAAATGTGGGTTTTGGGCATGTTTTTGTAGAGGTGATGATCTCAAAATGCTTTTTTTTTTGTAGAGGTGAGATCATCAGCTAATTTTTTTTTCCGACTTCTTTTACTTCTCTCGCCCTCTCTCTCAAACAACAAAAAATACCAGAAACCCCAATTTTTTGAATTTCTTTCTGCTCAGATCGGTAATGGAGCTGATTTGAGCAGATCATCCTCCTTAAATCTTTCTCCTCTTGTTTTCCATTATGAATTAGTTGTAGATTTATATTATTTCACCTTTGTTCCTTTGAATCTCAGTATTTTTCTAAGGTTTCTAGATTTGGGCGTTTTTTTTTTTAATTTTAATCAAATCACTTCTTGTTAGCTCTTGAGAGGTGTTTTGATAGTTGCATCTATAGATTTAGATTTAAGTTTCTTTTTCCTCTGTTTATTATATTTAATCTTGAGATTTTCTAGATTTGGGATTTTTTAAGCTTTTGCCGTAATCTTCATATATGTTTGTTCTTGTGTGTGGTTTAGTTAACTGCAGCAAAGGGTTGTAATTCTTTTTCAAGAAGAGCAACTATTTCATGTGTGATTGAATAGCAGTAACAATAACTAAGTTAGTAACAACAGCTTCATCAACCCCTTCTCCCACTTAATCTTTTGCCTCTGTAATGTTTGTCAAGAAGAACAACTTCAATGGACCTCCAACACCAGCAACAAGATCTCCCTCAAAGACTTCAGCAACAACTAACACACTAAAGACACCAAAGACACTATCAACAACAAAGACTCCAACAACAAATGGATCTAGAAAACCGATTCAGATGAAGCCTCAGACCGATTAAGCTCGATTCCGCCTCAAGAAAACCGATTTTGGTTACCTGTGCTACTTGTATCACTTTGTATTTGTTGAAAACCATGGCTATTGGTGGGATCTAGGGATTCTGATATACCATTGTCATTTGTGTTACTATTATTATGAAAAAAACCCTGAGAAATGGTTGGATCCTTGGATCCTAACACCTCTACTATATGTAGATTTGTTAAAAAGTTTGGAAGGGGAAATATCACTCTAAACCAGGTCATTTAAATTTGTCATGTTACTTAGGAATCGATATGAAATGGTTAGATGCTTTCTCCAAATTATGATCTGAATCTCTGTTGATGGGTCTGAAATTGTATGTCGTCTGGTGAGCCTGGTCATTATATGTTATCCAGTTGTAACCTCTAAGTCT
Organism: Papaver atlanticum; assembly: GCA_023531105.1. Lineage (NCBI taxonomy): Eukaryota > Viridiplantae > Streptophyta > Magnoliopsida > Ranunculales > Papaveraceae > Papaver > Papaver atlanticum. The sequence goes on from JAJJMB010016062.1 coordinate 773,755, forward strand.
GATGGAAATATTTGGTCAATCAGTCATGTAATCAGTCCGATTTCAAATCGGTTTATTATCAATAGAAAAGTTGAAGACTAGCCTCTTTTTATGAAGAAAAAAAAAACATAAACTCATGCCACAAAAACTACACTTCAAGACATTAGCTAGATGATAAAACTCAGATTTTGATTTGGGGATTTGTTGGGATTTTATAATTTTGTTTTGCACATTTGGATTGTATTGTCAAAGAAGAAGTTGCGTATGAGTTTTTTATAATGTACTGCTAAGAAAGATAATCATTTAGTGACACCCATTGGATCTTGAATCTTTAATTAAACTAAAAAAATAAAATTATGAATGAATTCAAAGGTTTAAGAATTTGGCTGCGATGGGGAGGGGGCACATTGGAGTGTGAGGCCCTCATTTTATAATAGATGATTCATTTCCTAAAAACATGATCCAACTGCTAATTTTTCATTTACACCTAACACCCTCAAAGACGTTAATCCCTAAAAAAAATTAACTTCATTACTCCTGATTTTTTCTCCCCAATTATTTTTATTCTTTTATTATTAATCAATTTCCCTCCCTTGTTTTCTAATTAGATTAGCATGATTTTTAAGTATAAGTAAAACTACATTATACTAATCGTACACGCAATAGTTACTTGCTTACTGCATCTCAACTAATATTAAGTCTAAAACATCTTCGTTTCTCTCTTTGCATAACCGGTTTTTCCAGACATTTGTACAGGTTTGTGAACCGGGTTCGCCAATCGTTTACCTTTTTACACTAACATGAAAAATTCATATCACCACGGTTCGTGAACCGTCCCTTCTGTGAACTGGTTCGCCTACCTTCCCTATATTCCAGAAACTCAAATATCCATGGTTTGCCAACTGGTTCGCCAACCTACCCTGGGTGGAAATTACAGAAGTTCTGAAATTCTTTCTTTTGATGCTCTAAACATTCATAAATGATAAATCATTGCTTGGGCAATTTCCAACTAATCCACAAATTAATTCTTGAAAAATAAATCATTTCGAATTAATATTGTTAAGGAACTTTAAACATCCAATGCTTGAATCATATTTCGAGATGTTTAACAAGACAACATTGACTCAAAATTTCTTCTTTGCAATAAATCTATTAGAAATCAGACAACATAGTCTCATAAGATAGAATGGTAAGATAGTGAGTAAAATAGAATCGTTCAGTCTTCATATACCTTGTTGATGAAGTTCTCCAAATGTCTTCGCCGATCTTCAGTCTTCAAGGGTGATGTCTGATACTCAACTACCAAATTCTAACCTAATCCGAGACTTAACTTAGTAGACTAGAAATCAAGATATAATTTTGTTCAACTAACATTGACAACAAGATTGAGATAGCAAAACTTGTGGGTTCAACCGAGCATTGCTCTAACAAATTCTACACATAACATTTTTCTGATGTGCAAGAAATGTTGAAGTTTACATGACTTAATAAAAATGTATTTACCTATGGTGTGAAAGAAGTTGCATGGTTTCCAATAGTATATCACTCAAATATCCTCATAATTTTTTTTGCTACATTAAAATATCAATCTGCAAACCTTTTAAGAATGAATATATATGTGAGTTATACTGTAATATTATATGTGATAAATGTGATACTCATATTTCAGAAACTAAGTTTTCCTTGTCGTGAGATATTAGTATCAAATGATATCTATAAGAACAAATCAACTTATTTGTTACCAAATTTGAAATTTTTGTTACCAAATTTTTGGACGCAAATGTGTGGAGCGTGCGAGAAAAATGATATATTCATTAATCTCAACAACATTTATTTCCTCCTCCATCTCTTCATAATCCAGTACTCTCTCTACCCCTCTCTAAAACTGAATGATGAAAATCCATCCTAGAAAGCGAATGAAGATCATGAAATTGATGACGAAGATTGCGATATTGAGGATCAAAATCATCCTTGCAGAGCTTCAAAATGAGGATCTTCGTCAGCAAAGGGAGATTCTAAGGAGACAACTAGAGTTGAAAATCCAAGAAGTAAGCAGAGCAAAGGGGATTTAAAAAATCATTATGGTATAGGATTAAAATGACTAGCTAAGGTGGTAGTTCTGTTATTCAACCTACATGATTCAACTGACACACAAAACTACTTGGTGGAGGCATATACACACCTAATTTTAATCTACAATCTGGCAATGAATTCAAATCACAAATAACTAAAATCTGAATAGGCTAAGGGAACAAATTATGAACATTAGCTTCTCTTTGGTTTTCAGTTAAATCTCCAAAATTGGTTGGGGTTCTCATTAGAGCTACTGCATCAATAAAACAATCAATTGATTCACCTAACTATAAACAAATGGTGACATCCTACAAACAAGTAAAATACTATGTCTGACTCAGTCATTATCAACTAAACCTACAAATTTCACTGAGATATTATCAAAATAGAATACAATGTACTGCAAAAACTAGAATCACAAATACAGATCTTCTTAATCACAATCAACAAACACAAAAAGATATATAGAAAAATATCACTAATATTATGGGAGAAAACCTGAATGAGTAATCCCAACTACACTATTGGTGACGATATGGATCAAATTATCCAAGTATTAGTGATTTACAGTTCACTAGATTAATTGGCTCATTATTTTCTCTAAATCTGATTCCTTTCACATTCATTAAAGTCAATTTATAGATGCTTCCCATTCTCAAAATGAATTTTCATACGATAACCGGTTGCACAGATTTCGTAAGACACTTGACAAAGTGTGATTGATAAGTGCATAATTCATATGATTTTAGTGTCCATTTCATACTTGTTTTAGCTATTATTCTTGCATATTTTCGTATTACTACTCTTGTTTTCTTTTATGTGTTCTTATTAGGAGAATCATCCAAAAAGGATCTAAAAGGTCCTAAAAAGAGCTAGGAAGAGAAGTATTCCAAGTATCCAAGTTCCCAAGTCCAAGAGAAGTGGAAGAAGTGCGACGAAAATGAGCAAAACGCTCAAAATTAAGAGATGGACCAATGACCAAGATTAACTCGTTCAAATTCAGGATTTATTATCATCATATTGAATATAATTGAAATAGGAAAAGAATGCAAAAAGAATGAGGTCATTCCGAGTTCGGACGAAGACGTTGTGGGCAAAACAATCTTTTTATCGAACATCGAAGACAGGAAAGTGTGCAAACGGGTGTGCAAACGGATTTAACTTAAATTTCAATTTTAAAAATGGTATGCAAACTTATTTCCCTGGATTTTATTACAAAATTTAAGTTTGAAAACTGGTATGCAAAGGCCAAAATTCACGGTTAGGGTATTTCTTTCGTAATTATGAGTATGGTTCCTTAACCGACGGAGATACTTGAAGGCCAAGCAATGTAAACCTATATAAAGAGGTATTAGGTCATGAATGAAATATCATCAATAGATCACGAAATTGTAAGTCTTGGAGAGAAGAAACAACACACGGAGCTAAAGCTAGGGTTTCGGAGCGGTTCTTCAATCGTAACGATATCTCTAAACTTTTCTTATATGTATATCATGGATGCTTCTACATCCATGAGTAGATAAACGCCTATAGATTGGGGATGAATTCTAAGTTGTAAACAAGATTTGAGTTATTATATTAATCTACTTTGAAGTTCTTCATATGATTATCGCTTGCTTATACTATATGAATATTTATGATTGATTAATGGATTGTTTAGGTGGCCAACTAAATTGATTTGTTGATTTAATCTATTTGTAGTATTGAGTTAGGAGATAAGTAATCGTCGAATAACTTGTACACAAGTAGAGAACACGAGACCTTGCAGAAAGATTCTGTGAAGCGATTGTGTGTATAAACAACACTAAAAAGTGGTCCTTGATCTAAGTGTCTAACTAGTAGGATCAACCTATAAATTCATAAAGGATAAAGAATTCGACCAAATTACACCTTGAGTGATCTACTACTAGGTGGTTTAGACGAATAGAATCTGGTAGTCGAGAACTTCCATATCCAGTGATATAAGGAATTTAGGGGATAACATTGGTCTAGCTGTTATTCCACGGTTGGTGATAATCTATGATTAACGACGACTAGGCAATTATAATAACTCATTGACGGTTTATTAACGAAGAAGTATTCCTCGATCACATCTCTCTTTATTTCTTACAACTCAACTATTTTCTTTGATTATTTTATTTTGTTTAAAATCTAAAACAAAACTTTTCTTTGTGACACTTTGACAACTAAAACTCATTGTTCCTTGTAGGAACGATCCTTATTACTTCCATTATATTACTAGTTAATTGTGTGGAAATAAGATTATTAATTTGATTGCACTTACGACAGCCATCAAATTTTTGCGCCGCTGCCGGGGAGCTGTCGGTATCTTTAGTTGTTATTTTTATTAATTTTTTTTTCGTTTTTAGATTTTTTTTCTTGTTAGTTTTTAATTTTCGTTTTCTAAATTTGTGGTTTCAGGTACTTAATCTCTGGCTCCGAAAGATTGGGATTACTAGAGGTGCGGAATTCAAACCCGTAAAGGAACAATGTTACAAGCACATTAATAACCACAACAAGAACCTTCTACAAAAGAGATGGTTAATACAGACGACGAGAGAGATCCTCTACCTCCGGAGAGGAAATTAAGAGAGTTGACATCTCTATGCTTAGATTCGCAACCACTGTGCATTACAATCACTAACCCAGTGGAGTTGAAGTCGAATCTACTTCATCATCTATCAAAGTTCAAGGGACATCCAGTTGAAAATCCAAATCGACACCTTCAACAGTTCCAGAACACGATGACAAGTCTGAGGCATGCAACCACAGACAGAGATACGGATATGCTACAATCCTTTCCGTTCTCATTGACAGACTTAGCAGAAGAATGGTTGTATTACCTTCCTCCAGGGAGTGTTTACAACATGGATTGAGATAAAAAAGCTAGACAAGTATTTTCCTGCTTCTAAGGCAGCCTCTGTTCGTAAAGATATTAGTGGTATTCTTCAGAATACTGGGGAGTCTCTATACGAATATTGGGATAGGTAAAAAAAAATTATTGGAGAGTTGCCCCTACCATAACATATCCCCAACACTCATCATTCAATACTTCTATGAAGGGTTACTTCCATAGTAACGGAACTTGATTTACGCATCCGCTAGTGGTTCGCTTACTGAAAAGACAGTCTCGCAAGCAACTAGTTTGATTGAGAGTATGGCATCGAATGCTCAACAGTTTTACACAAGAAACGACTCAAGTATCAGAATAGTTAACGAGGTGGGAGATTTCTCACATATAGAGCAACAGATGGGTAAAATAGAAAAGATGGTTCAACGAATAGGAACAAACGAAGAATAGGCTGAGGTAAATGAAATTTTACCAAATCATAGGCAAAGGTATGATCCATATTCTAATACTTATAACCCTGGTTGGGAAGATCACCTTAATTTCATCTATGCCAACAAGCAAGTCGCGACTCCTGTGCCAGCTTATGGGCGACAAAAAGCTTTTCAACCTCAGCAACAGAACCATATCCCTAGTCTAGAAGAGATGATGAAGGAAATGATGCAAAATAAAGATCAAGCTTTCTAAGAACAAAAGGCGATATACCAACAAAATCTAGAATATCAACAAAAGAATGATAACGCTATTAAAGACTTGCAAACTCAAATGGGATAACTGGCAACTGATATGAATCTTATAAAGGCTCATGCGTCGACAACACTCCCATCACAACCTTTTGTGAATCCAAGATATCACGTCAAGGCAGTAACCTTAAGAAGTGGAAGGCAAGTAACAGATTCCAATATGAATACAGGGACAGTACGCATACCTAGTGACGATATTGAGAAGGAAGTGGAGTCGGAAACCATACCAAAGGAAAAGCCAACCTCAACCGTCACACCTAAGGGAACGGTTCCCAGTTTTACTATACCACCTCCTTTTCCTAGTCGTTTCGCCAAATCCAAGAAAGAAGCTCAAGACAATGAAATCGTGGATATTTTCAGTGAGATACAAATCAACATTCCATTTATTGATGCCATCAGAACCGTACCCAGGTATGCCAAGGTTTTAAAGGATTTGTGTAGGATAAGTTAATTGCTAATGAAATTACTCAAGTAGGCGAAAGTGCTACAACTATGTTACTAAAGAAGATGCCTACAAAGTGTGAAGATCCTGGCGGTTTCACGGTACCCGTTACCATTGTTAACCGACAATTTGAGCGTGCTTTGCTTGATTTGGGAGCATCCATAAGTGTTATGTCAGCCGATGTTTATGATTCTTTGAACCTTGGACCTTTAAAAGATACGAGGATTACTATTCAATTGGCAAACAAGTACAATATATATCCCAAGGGAGTCGTGGAGGACGTGTTAGTTCAAGTGAATCAGTTAATCTTTCAGGTTGATTTCCACATTGTGGATATGCAGGATGGAGAAAGTAGTTCATCTACTTCGTTACTTCTTGGAAGACCATTTATGAAAACTGCAAAGACGAAGATTGATGTTGACAGTGGTGCACTCACTATAGAATTTGATAAGGATATCATACGGTTCAATATTTTTGAAACCATGCGATATCCTAGTGATGTTCACTCGGCTTTCTCCATCGATGTTATTGGTTCGTTAGCACAACAAATGTTTGAAATGAACGGTGAAGACGAACTTGGAGTTGTGTTACGTAACAACATTGCTTTGGACGTCCACGGACAGCCGAACCTGGATGTTGAATTAGCCAAAGAACTGGTGGAGATATGTGGTGCTTTAACGGAATTATAAGCAGCTAAAACGGGTAATATTTCTTATATTTTTTTACCCGTAACTAATGAGGTTCCGTTACCTTCTATTGTGCAGGCACCGAAACTAGAACTGAAGCCGATTCCGGATCACTTAAGGTACGCGTACTTGGGTGATAAAGAAGAACTTCCGGTGAATATTGCAAAGAACCTAACTCTAATACAAGAAGAACGTCTACTTAGGGTTCTAAAAGAGCACAAAACAGCTATTGGTTTGACAATTGCCGATATCAAAGGTATTAGTCCATCCATGTGAATGCATAGAATCCTAATGTAAGATTATTTCAAGCCGGTACGTGATGCTCAGTGTAGGCTTAACCCCTCCAATGATGGAGGTCGTGAAGAAAGAGATCCTCAAATTACTAAGTGTGGGGGTGATTTACCCATTTTCTAACAGCAAATGGGTTAGCCCAGTTCAAGTGGTGCCTAAGAAATCAGGTGTCACTGTTGTCAGAAATCAAGATGATGAACTTGTTCCTACAAGAGTTCAAACAGGATGGAGAGTGTGCATAGGCTACAGAAAGCTAAATACCGCAACCCGAAAGGATCACTTTCCTTTACCTTTCATTGATCAAATGTTAGAAAGGTTAGTGGGACATTCACATTATTGTTTTTTGGATGGTTATTCGGGCTACAATCAGATTGTTATTGCATCGGAGGATCAAGAGAAGACTACTTTTACTTGTCCTTTTGGTACATTTGCCTATAGACGGATGCCGTTTGGTCTTTGTAATGCGTCTGCCACTTTTCAGAGGTGTATGGTTAGTATATTTTCTGACTACGTGGAATGCATCATTGAAGTGTTTATGGATGGTTTTAGTGTTTATGGCAATTCATTTGTTATTTGTTTACAAAATCTTGAACTTGTGCTTAAAAGATGCATAGACACTAACCTTGTTCTTAATTGGGAGAAATTCCATTTTATGGTGGACCATGGAATAGTGCTCGGTCACATTGTGTCCTCTCAAGAGCTCGAAGTTAACAAAGCAAAGATATACTTAATAAGAAACTTACAATATCCCACTTCGGTGAGAGAAATTCGCTCGTTTCTTGGTCATGCAGGTTTTTACAAACGGTTTATCAAGGATTTCTCCAAAATCTCAATGCCGATGTGCAAATTATTGCAAAAAGAGGTTGTTTTTTACTTCAACAAGGAGTGCAAGGATGCCTTTGATAAATTAAAAGAATTGTTGACAACTGCACCAATTATCAAGTTACCAGATTGGAGTTTGTCGTTTGAATTAATGTGTGATGCAAGTGACTATGCAGTTGGAGCCGTTTTGGGTCAAAGAGTAGACAAGCTGTCTCATGTGATTTATTATGCATATAGGACCCTAAACGATACAAAAATCGACTATTCTACCACCGTGAAAGAATTTTTGGCTATAGTGTTTGCGTTAGAAAAATTTAGATCGTATTTGGTGAGTTCAAAAGTGGTTGTGTATTCTGATCACGCAGCACTGAGGTACCTATTAAAGAATAAAAAAGCTAAGCCAAGGCTTATACGATGGATACTACTATTGCAAGAATTTGATTATGAAATCAAAGATAAAAGAGGTGTTGAAAATACTGTTGCGGATCACCTTAGTAGACTTGTTGTTTCCAAAGAAGAATTTCCTTTACAAGATCGTTTTTCCAGACGAACAACTTTTCTCAATTGAAGATTCAACACCCTGGTACGCGGATATAGTGAATTACTTGGTTACAAGACAAGTATCTAGTACGATGTCTAATTTTCAAAAGCTTAAGCTTAATAAAATAGCCAAGCAGTATGTGTGGGATGAGCCATACCTTTGGAAATACGGTTCCGACCAAATCATTCGCAGTTGCGTACCTAATTCTGAATTTCAATCTATTCTTACTTTTTGTCATACTTATGCATGTGGTGTACACTTTGGTTCTAAACGTACCGCTTTCAAAATACTTGAAAGTGGATTTTATTGGCCTACCCTATTCGAGGATGCATATATTTTTTGCAAATCTTGTGATAGATGTCAAGGAACGGGGAATCTAGGTGCTCGAAATCAAATGCCACTCACACCAATTCTTGTTGTGGAAGTATTTGATGTGTGGAAAATTGATTTTATGGGTCCTTTTGTTAATTCTAACGGAAAATTTTATATACTTCTCGTTGTGGATTATGTTTCGAAATGGGTGGAAGCTAAAGCCACCCCTACTAATGATTCTCAAGGTGTTTGTGAGTTTGTGAAGGAATATTTTTTCTCTAGACATGGTACACCAAGAGTGTTTATCAGTGACGGAAGCTCACATTTTCAGAAATCCTTCCATGCCCTATTCAAGAAGTACAACATAACACACAAGGTTAGTATGCCATATCACCCACAAACTAGTGGGCAAGATGAAATCTCGAACTGTGAGATTAAATTCATTCTTGAGAAAACCGTAAACACTACATGGAAAGATTGAAGTTATAGGCTTAACGATGCACTTTGGGAGTATAGAACGGCATACAAAACACCGATTGGTATGTCTCCATATCGGTTGGTTTATGGCAAAGCTTGTCATCTTCCGGTTGAACTTGAACACAAGGAATTTTTGGCGATAAAGGTGTGTTAGAGCACTGCTCGGTCGAACTCGTAACCGTTGGTATCTCAAGCTTGTTTGTCAAGTTTAGTTGCCAAAACTATAAGTCTTGATTTCTAGTCTACTTATAGCTAAGTCTCGGATTAGGATAGTAAGTGTAGTTGATCTTTAGACTCCACGGCGTTCATCGAATGAAGACGAAGAACTACTCAAGGGAACTTGTGGAACTTCATCAACAAAAGGTATGTGGAGACTTGAACTCATCTATCACTCAAAAGTCTATCTACTCTATCTCCTATTTGAGACAAAAAGTCGTATTGCTATATAGACTTCATTTATACACATTTGGTATTTCAAGCCGAGTTTATCTCGCTTATCTATTTCTCGAAATATGTGTTGGTAAGCTTTCGCTTTAACCAAGTTCATCTTTTATTCTTGACGCGCAAGTCAAAAGATGATCATGTGAAAATCGCCTTGTAACATCTTACATGATTTGTGTGAGACAGTCATTTGATGTAGACTCGGAATATTTCGTATTGATCATTCGATCACTTGAAAATTGCTTTGAAGCTAATAGATTGTGTGAGACAGCTATTATCGTCTTCCAAGAATGTTTCAATGATTGAAATGAGGATTTAGAACATGTAACCATGATTGGATATAAACATGGTGTGTATTCACATTTGTGTAAAGTGCAAAACTGGGAACCATAGTATGCGTACCCGTACGCGTACTGGTTGGTTGATGGAAATCCGGGAACTAAGTATGCGTACCCGTACGCGTACTGGCGAAAGTACAAGTCCCGTGAATTTCTGCTGGAGTTTGAAAGGTGAAATGGTATGCGTACTCCAATAAGAATATTCCAAGTTAATTAAGCAGCTTTAGACTTTATGAAATTATGAAATCTTAACTAGAGATGATATTTACCTGAAATTCCTCATTATTGAATACGGCGCACATAGCTTTCCAGTCCTCCATGTTAGTGCAGTTCATGGGCGGGTTCGCCAGTGCCTTGTCATAATCATTGCCACATTCCACCCTGTAATGTGCACTCAATCATGATCTGTATCCATTGTATAAAATCCTCATTTTATCCCTTAACAATTTTTCCATTAAGGCATCATCAAGCACAAGTTTGAAGTGATCCTACAGAATCAAGGAAATTTATTGTTATGATATCAAATCAACACTTCAAAAACAGAAAACAAGAAACATGAAAAATAACATATGTTATTTATTACCCTCACAAGCGTAACCACCCTCTGGACATTCTCTTCAGGCAGGTCTTTGAAGTAACGCGCTGTAAGGAGGGGGAAATTCTCTTGCTGTCTTACCCACATACCAATAGACAAGCTAAACTCACGATGACGCAAACCCACAAATTTCTGTTGGGGATTAACAAGAATTACAGGGTTACTATCACCGTATTTGTTTCTTTTACAAAGCTCAGGTAGGCTAGTTGGACCCCTGGGATCTGTTCAAATTCACCATTTCCGAAAACAGATAATAATCAATTAAGATGATGAATAATTAAGATAAAATAGACACAAGGTAAAGTTCCACAATAATAAAGATAAAATAGAAATGAAATGAAGTAGAATTACATACTATAAGGCCTTCTAGTAGCAACTTCATCTCCTTGGTTGGACTGGTCATGGCTATTTGATGCCCCTTGCGATGGATGTCTACGGTGGTGTTGCCTAGTGTCAAGTCCCAAGTTGTTTGATAGTGAATTGCACCGAGATCTAGAGATTGATGGGCTAGACAATCGGTCTTCTTCATGTGGTTGTCCAGCTTTATTTTCACCTGTAGGTAACTGTCGCGGACTGCACAAGGATCTAGATAGTGAGGGAGTATGTTGGTCTGCATCAGGTGACTGCCCCCTTCTGTCCTGTACAGCTTCCTTGTTTCGCATAACACTTGAAGAATTGTCCCCTTCCAGTATTAAGGAACGTTTCACACGATTCTGCGTTTGAGGTGCGTTTAGAGCTACCCGTCGGTTTGATGGAAGAGATAATGGTGTAGCAGCTATTCCAAGTGACGGAATGAGCCCTTATAGGAATATGACGAATCCTCACAGTACATGGCCCGTGGTTCTCATCAATTACAACTTTCCACCTTGGATGTGTACGAGGGAAGAAAATTTCATCTTGTCTATGATAATTCCTGGACCCAAGTCACCCGGAAATGATATTTGTGTGTATTTGCGAGTACTTATAGATGAACTCAAGGAATTTTGGGAAGGTATACCCATTTATGATGCTTTCAAGAAAGAGGTCTTCCTGTGTCGTGTAGCGTTGATTGCCACTATCAATGACCAAGGTAGTCAATATCGGTTGTACAGGCCGATATTACAGGTTTTTATCGGATATCGGAAAATACCTATACGATATCAAAAATATCGGCGATACAAAGACGAAATGATATTATCGGTTGTATAGGCCGGTACAGACCGATATATCAGTTTTACTTGTACACCGATAATAACGGTTTCGTGAATAAATTTTTCATCAACATGCATCTAGTATTTACAGACAAGTACAATGTCAATTGGAGAAGGTAAAAAGCCCTAATATATTTATAATATAAAATCAATGACTATATGGTAGGATATAAGATGGAAACCATATTTCGATTGCAAGGCAGAGAAATATAAAAGATAAATATGAAGGATAACAAAAAAGATTTACTGGCATAATGGGACAACAATCACAACGTTGGCTAAAAGCTTCTCCAATGGCATGTGTGTGGAGATAAATGTCAAAATCCACCTAGGATACACATCCATTTTTTCTAAAATCATTCTCCAACCCTGATGTCTTAAACCAATGTATAGATGACTTTAGGTAGACATTATCAAGGTGAGTGTCTAGTTTTAGACATTATCAAGGTGAGTGTCTAGTTTTAGACATTCTCCTTGACATTGTCTACCATTCTAGTTAGCTTTTACTTAATTGAATTGACTTTAATATATTAACTAACTATTTTTAGCTCTAATAAAATCTTAATTATGGAAAATAAAATTTATACTAATTAAAAGAAGATGTTACATGCAATACTGTTGGACATGGATTTTTTTTTTCTCCCTAATTTTAAGGAAAAATAGATTGAGGATGTCTTATTTGTGTTGCCACATAGGAAACACACACAATGACCATTGGAGAAGCTCTAATAAACCACCTTGTATTTTGGAAATTTGAGATATGTGTATGATTCTTATTATTTTTTACTATGGTTTAATAATTATTTGAAATTCTATATTAAATGATGTATCACCTGTAAAAACAGATATTATCATTTGTATAGGTGTATAGGACCCGACCGATACGATACACGATATTAACTACCTTGTCAATGACTTTCCTGTGCTAGCTATGCTTTCCAGATGGAGTACCCGGGAAATATGCATGTCCGTGTTGTGGGCCTGATGCATGTTCACTTCGACTGCGCAATGGAGGAAAGTGGTGTTACATGAATCACCGACGCTTCTTGCCACCTGGTCATAAGTGGCGGAATCACAAGGCATCCTTCAATAATAAGACAGAGCATCGAGGACCACCACAACAATTGAACGGGAATAACATAGTTAAACAGTTAAGTCATTTTGAGCAAGTCGAATTTGGTAAAAATGCGAATCAAGAAAGTCTGAAACCAATAGCGCCAGTCACTTTTAATCACAATTGGAAAAAGGTGCCAATTTTTCAGGAGGTGCCATATGTGAAAACACTTTTATTGTTCCATCATCTCGATGTAATGCATATAGATAAGAACATCTTAGATATTATTGTGGCGACAATACTGAATGTCGAAGGGAAGACGAAGGACAATATATATGATTGTCCCATACGTGGTCAAAAGTTAAGTCTTTCATATGTCATTATGCAAGTATTGATAAAAGATTGAATGAACTTTTGACAAACAAAAAGTTAAGCCTATTATGTCATTATGCAAATATTGATGAATATAGGATGAACTTTCTGTTTACAAAGATTAAGTCTATCACATGTCTCTATCCAAATAGTGATGAAAGATAGAGTGAATCTTTGTTTATTCCACGGTATTGATCTTCCCTGATCCACATCTTTATGTAAATACTGTGCGGCTCCGTAAGTTTTCTTATGTTGAGAATTTCCGATTAAATTAATTATGGGTTCTCTTGTGGTTAATTTAATTGAGTATTTTGGATACAAATTCATGTTTCATTTAATTTATTAATGTCCAAAAAAAATCCTTCTATTCTTGTGAAAGTAAGGTCGCTCTTGTTGTTCTTTCGGGAATGACATTTTATGGGGGAGAGTTCTTTTTTGAGCTTGTGCTTAATTGCCATATCTTTGTGGGGAGTGCGGTTGTGGAATATTATAGGGGTTATCTTGTATCTTTATGAACTCCTTGATGAATGCATTTAGCTTCGGCTATATGATTGCATCTAAAACAAGTTAATATGTTGTTCTCTTTTGGTCATGAAGTATCTCTATGAAAATTTCATTAGGATTCCACTAGTTTTCGTACCTTTGCCAATTTATATTAACAAAAAGGGGGAGAATTAATGTGTAGTTCACACTACAAATACATCTGGTTTACGGATCATTATGTAAGGGGGAGTGGTTTTCATGTGAGATGAAGTATTGACTAGGGGGGGGTGATACATATCACCATAGTATTTTTGTCAAAGTTGTGATACAATTGAACTTTGATGCTGTGTAATAATACTATGACAATGTATAACAATGATTGAGAGCTATTGTTTTCTCATTGTTATAGCTACGGATCTTCAACAACAATGATGCTGAGTTGAACACATTTAGAATCATTGGAGTACTTGGAAGTGACGAACATTTCGAGTAATGTTGAAGAACCAAGGAGATCAAGCATTTGGATGAGAAGCGACAAAGTTTATTTTTTTTGTAATCTATATGTATTAATAGTTTTGTCACTAAAATTGACAAAAGGGGAGATTGTTAGAGCACTGCTCGGTCGAACTCGCAAGCGTTGCTATCTAAAGCTTGTTTGTCAAGTTTAGTTGCCAAAACTATAATTCTTGATTTCTAGTCTACTTATAGCTAAGTCTCGTATTAAGTTAGTAAGTGTAGTTGAGCTTTAGACTCCATGGCGTTCATCGAATGAATACGAAGAACTACTCAAGGGAACTTGTGGAACTTCATCAACAAAAGGTATGTGGAGACTTGAACTCATCTATTACTCAAAAGTCTATCTACTTTATCTCCTATTTGAGACAAAAAGTCGTATTGCTATATAGACTTCATTTATACAAATTTGGTATTTCGAGCCGAGTTTATCTCGCTTATATATTTTTTCGACATATGTGTTTGTAAGCTTTCGCTTTAACCAAGTTCATCTTTTATTATTGACGCAAGTCAAAAGATGATCATGTGAAAATCTCCTTGTAACATCTTACATGATTTGTGTTAGACGTTCATTTGATGTAGACTCGGAATGTTTCATATTGATCATTCGATCACTTAAAAATTGCTTTGAAGCTAATAGTTTGTGTGAGACAGCTATTGTCGTCTTCCAAGAATGTTTCAATGATTTAAATGAGGGTTTAGAACATGTAACCATGATTGGATATAAACATGGTGTGTATTCACATTTGTGTAAATTCCAAAATCGGGAACCATAGTATGCGTACACGTACGTGTACTGGTTGGTTGATAGAAGTTCGGGAACTAAGTATGCGTACCCGTACGTGTACTGGCGAAAGTACAAGTCTCGTGAATTTATGCTGGAGTTTGAAAGGTGAAATGGTATGTGTACCCGTACACGTACTGGCGTAACCAAACTTAGTTCGGTTACTTAGGTATGCGTACCTGTTTGCATACTTAAGTAGGTTACATTCTAAAATCGGTTTGTTCATGAACTAATACATTTATATATTAAGGAATGCAATCTTTTGCAAACCGTGGCCATAATGTTCATGAAATGATTCGAGTGAATCAAAATCAATTTTGCTTCAATTGTATCTTGTATACTTCTATGAGAATATAAACAATTGAACAACTCTCTAAATAGTTTCATTTGAGTCATTTGAACTAGTTATGATAAAGATGAATAAGGTTAATATGAAAGTGCTCATATGGCTAACCATTGGTTAACTATTGTAAAACCAACTAAGTGTACACGTTTAGGTACAGTTACCTTTATCAAAATGACGGTACATTTCATTTGTGTATAACAAGCTAAGTTCGATCTAATGGTTGAAAGATATTAGCTTGTATCTAATCAGGTTTTCATCTAACGGTGAATATTAAATCCTTTGTTACCAAGGTAGCATTGATTGCAAACCCTGATTTGGAGACTATATAAAGGAGAACTCTAGCAACTGGGAAACCTAATCCCCACACCTCCTGTGTGATACTAGTTGCGGCTAGAGTCGACTCTCCTTTAACCTTAGTTTTTCACGAAACCCTGTAGGTTAACAACTTAAATACTTCATTGGGATTTTGAATCCAGACCCAGCTATTTCTCTGTAGTTGCTTGTGCAGATCTTGCCGTTTTCTATCGTGATTGAGTACTATCTTTTTTAAGATTTGCTCGAGATTTATTCTCCGATAGGCAAGATTGAAATGTAGTCACAAACATCTTCGTCTCATCATTTGTGATTCTACAATATCATGTTTCGTTAATTGATTAAGATTATTGTGAGGTGATCGATAATACTAGGCTATTCTTTGGGAATATAAGTCCGGTTTATCAATTGGTTCTTGTTCACCTTGATTTATCAAAAGACGGAACAAAACTCATAGGTATATCTGTGGGAGACAGATTTATCTATTCAGTAGACTTTTCTGTGTGATACAGATTTGTTTATCAAGTCTTCGACTTTGGGTCGTTGCAACTCTTAGTTGTGGGTGAGATCAGCTAAGGGAATCAAGTGCGCAGAATCCGGCGTGGTTCAAGAGGCGTAAGAAACGCGACTGTACCTTGATCAGTGTGAGATTGATAGGGCTCAACTACATTCCAGACCGAAGTTAGCTTGGTAGTAGGCTAGTGTCTATAGCGGCTTAATATAGTGTGGTGTTCAAATATGGACTAGGTCCCGGGGTTTTTCTGCATTTGCGGTTTCCTCGTTAACAAAACTTCTGGTGTCTATGTTATTTCTTTTCCGCATTATATTTTGTTATATAATGTAATTGAAATATCACAGGTTGTGCGTTGAATCGATCAATTGGTAAATCCAACCTTTGGTTGTTGATTGAAATTGATTGATCCTTGAACATTGGTCTTTAGTACCGTTCAAGTTATTTCTCTTATATTCAATCGGGATCGCAAATTCTTATTTGTTTGATTGCGGATTGAAATGAGAAATTGAGATACAACTCTTGGATATACTTTTCTTGAGATCGAGTCTGACTGTCTATTTGATTTTCTCGAAAGTATATTGAAGTTTTCTATACAAATTGCTAAGTGAAATATTGAGTGTGGTTGTTAGACCCCTGCTTTTTCAAGGTGTGCAACATGGATTACGATAATGTGGGGAAACAAAGGAAGTTACAACTTAATGATCTAGAGGAGATACGTAATGATGCTTACGAGAGTTCTCGTATATACAAGGAGAAGACGAAACTTTTCCATGACAAGATGATTTCTCGGAAGAATTTTGTTGTGGGACAAAAAGTTCTTTTATTTTATTCTCGTCTTAAACTATTTTTCGGTAAGTTAAGGTCCGGATGGATTGGACCGTATGTTGTTATTAATGTTTATTCTCATGGCGCAGTTGATATATCTAATCTCAGGGATGGGACAACTTTGAAAGTAAACAGCCATAGGTTGAAACCATACTACGAAAGCATAGCTTATGTGGATATGGATGTGCAAGAATTTCGTGATTATCTCCTTCTGGTGGAGTAGCATAAATGGAATGCCAAGTCGGTCCGAGGACATTAAATTAAGCGCTACATGGGAGGCGACCCATCGGTTTTGTATCTCTATCCCTTTTATTTATTTTTAGTTTTCTTAGTTTTGCATATCATATCTTGCATTCCCATCTTAGATTTTACAAAGTCCTATATCTATAACTAGGGAATCACTCGTGCCATACCGGCACGGGCTATTTCACACCGTTACATTTTGGGGTGGTTTGCTGTCGTACCATGTCCGGCTTCTTGTTTATGTTATCCTCTGGTTTTTATCCCGCAAATCACACAGTTGTGTTTTTTTTCCAATGAAAATTTCCGTGTTCAATTTTTAGAAGGTGTAGTCATTGGGGTGTGGGTGATAACGTAGGAGTTTGTTGGTATTAAATTTATTTCATTTTTAATCAATTCGATAAAAGTTCAAGGGGTAAATGGATTTTTTTTCCTGCAATTGATCGAATCCATTTTGTTTTAGCTGTGGAGATAATCAAAGGGAGGTTAGAATACACGGAAGATCCAATAGAGAATGAAGTGTATGATGTCACTAAACTTTTTCTTGGTGCGAACAATAAGAGAAGATGATGATCGAGATAATGGAACATCGTTTAAAAAGCTATAGTAACACTTCTAGTTTAATATTTTGGTAAATTCTGATTTGGGTAATTGTTAAATTATATTATGTGCTATGATTTTGGTTTCTTATATTTTTGAATGTGAGTTAATCAATGTAATTTTGGGTATTCTATTGGGTTATTTTATAGCGCACATCCTGTTTGTGAAAAAGGATTAATGGTTCTATAATTTGATTCATTGAATTTATATTTGAGGATTCTAAATTATTTCAAATCAAGAAATGGGTATTCAGTAAACAAACTGATTTTATAAATAATCATCTTCAATTAAGAAAAATATGATGTTTTATCATGCCTTTGATTTGTACTTGTAATTTAGTCACTTGTTCCCAATATTGCTCAACAGCCATTTTGGATGCATGTTTCTCATGTACTGTGGATGTTTTAGACAACTTTGTTTCAATGGGAATTATTCATCTTTGTGCCCTTTAGAATCTGTTAAAAGGGCGTAGGACTTGGATTAGTAGTTTGAAAGTTACAGCATGTAACATAGAGCCACTCACAACTGAAAGGTCGTAGTCCGAAACGGCACGGGCTATTTCACAGGGTAATATGCTGCGGCTGTTCACTCTATGCCTAAAACAATAAACTGAAAGGTCGATATAAATGAAATACTTAATTGAAACTATTAAATCACCCAGAGGCAGGGTTTACCCAAAGTCTTTATGGATATATTGAAAGATGAGCTTTTGATGATGATAAAATAAATTGGATTCGTTCTTCGTTCAGAGCCGGATAGGCATTAAGAGATGTCAAAAACCAACCTTTGCAATACCCAATATCTGTCATTTCATATTTGGGATGTAAAATAGCCACTGAAGATTAACAATTATGCGAATTATTATATCAATTAACCTTTATCTTCTAATGTTATAGTATGTATCTATATCATTTGGTATAAAGTATATTACAGCATTAGAGTCACAATTCCATGAGGTTGTTAAGGGACTAAGATTCAAGATCATGTTATGTAGTCACGGACTCTCAATCACTTATTTGATGAGAAAGTTGAAAGCATGCCCTGGACGCCACCGTCCAATACAACTTCTTCAATAGATGGAGGCCGAGCAGCTTTCCTTTGAAAATTTTCACCAACAAATCCCTCTCCACAATCCATCTTCTATATTGGCCTCTCTAGCACAAAAAAAACATTTTGATATACTTAGTAACTTAGTCAACGTTTTAATATGAAATGAGGTACCAAGTAACCAACCTAAAACATTTCACAAACAACAAACTTTGTCTGTTAACGACAAACTAAGTTCGACTTACAAATTCAGTAATGCTTATAAAATCACAAATTTTTATTTAATTAACCTGAACTAATATATGAACTTGTAAACTAATTAATAATGAAAGATTTTCGCTGTCAGCTAAAAGTAACGGAAGAACATCAAATACTCTAAACTTATGGTTTCACGACATTAACCAAAACAATAACTACTAAAAAGTCAAATAGCAACCTAAAGGTAGTATTTGGTGTGTGCTGCACCTAACAATCAGAAATGCAATACAGTCTACTAAGAATTCAACAACATTATCATATTAATATTTACCTTGAATGCCAACGATATACCCCTTTTCCCCTTTTTCTTAAAGCAAAAAATATACCTTCTGTCCTTACGCCAGGCATTGGACTTCTTTCAAAAAATCAGCAAAAGTAAATTTATAATCAAGAAAAAAAAATCAATAATGTAGCAAAACCTATCCAAAGGCAACACGTACTTCAGTAGGTGTCCCTTTAGGTAACCTTCTTCGGTTGTTATTGACATTGTTGTGATTACATAAGAATATATCACTCGAAAAAAACAAACCAAAATCAGTAAAACTATGAAATGATATGGACAGGGGGGGAGAGCCTATCTTTCCAATTACACAATAACCTGCGAAAAATTGAGCTAAAATTAACAACAAAAATGCCACAAAGTGTTAGATATTCACTTCACAGATGTGTACTTATGGCTGCAAGGCCATTAGTTAGATGCAAGAGTCCTAGTGGGGTGTTTATAGCATGTCACGCACCGATGATACTGCTACATATTATGTACGATGTTTTCTCCAATGATGAATGTCTGCATTTTTTCTTAACATTTGTTCTGCAGTGTAGTCCTACACTTCATGATGTTGTCGATTGCACTTCTATTTCAGCGGAGTAGCATTGGCTTTTTTAACAAACTATAACCGGGGGTGGGGGGTGGGGTGACAGTTCCTCGGAAGTAGATGTTGGCAATATCTTGGACGGGAAAATTGAAAAGGCATATGAATAACCGCCAACAATTTACTGAGACGGCCTGGTGCCACCAAGATCGTATTGCGCCCGTAACTGCATACACAGGGGTGTGTAGAAACTGTAGCAAAGTTGACAGAAAAATCTAAAAATTAAACGAAACCCAATGCAATTGAAGTCAAAAGAAAGTAAGCCAGCATCATCCACGCTCAAAGAATGGAAATCAAAACACGCAATGGATGTCAATTTAAACAAACTAAACCAACATCACTTTTTGTTTTCTGTTGGTGGAATCCAAATCATGAGAGGCTTTGCTGATAGTTACTCAATCAAATAAACGCATGTCAATTATCCGTTGCAACCTAATACACTTCAAACAACATTTAGTTACTCGGAGAGTTGGAGAGAATAAAATTTAAAATTGGTATATATTGAGGACTTCTCGCAAACACAAAAATGGCTGAAAATAGTCAGTAAGAAATCAAAGGGCGAGTTAAATTATTGCTAGATAGACTCATAAATCCACGAAACACTTAATAGCAGGTTCAAGTTTGCGATTTCACCCAGTGATACGATCCTTACACACGCTTTGGAGAAAAGCAATGAGACAGATAAAAACCCTGATTTATGTTATCAATGATTAACAATCTGATAAATGCACTAAAACCCACGAATAAGAGCTTTAAACTTCAACAACATCAGAAATAGGAAAAAAAAATCTAATAATATTAGAGAAAATTGTGGCAAAATAACTAACGAGAGATTGAGATGAAACCCAAAAAACCCAAATCTAGTACTGCTTAATTAGGCATCACATTGTAGTTTAAAGAAGACACAGACTCTTTCATAAAGGCAGCTGGGGAACCGTATGAAAGCCCAAAAATCTAAAAGAGAATGCAAATTCCTTTTTCTTTGTAGGGTTCTACAGCTGTCTATGCTAACTCCTTGCTAAAAAAAAGAATTTTCATTTCATGTGTTTGACCTACTTGAGTGAAACTGTTCATTTGGCCATCTCTATTTGACCTTTAAAACAGCTATAAATCCCTCGTCTAACAGGATATAATTCCCATCGCAGACCAAGTACGAACTGAGGTAGCTGTAGTACCCTTGCAGTTCACCACACCAACTAACAACGTCTTGCGGATTCCATTTTTTAACTGCATCCAACATGATTTCAGGGAATTCCCACATAATTCTTGATAAGTTTACTTCAAACTCTTAAATCATGTTTAAACCAAAAAAACTATTCTAATAGATGCAAATCTCGTACGAATATGAACATTACCAAAATTCACTTTTAATAAATCCAACTCAGACTCATATTGAACTCCTTAATATTACTAAGAAAAAAAATGTTTAACGTCAAACAGCATTTGCTTAAACTCTTACAAATCAATTGACTAATCCAATATAATAAAACCAAGTTTGATTAATAAGAAAAATAGAAAGCCACAATATGAAAAGACTATATGTTCTATAATGTTTGTAACTGCAAAACTGACTACACAGTAGGCATACGGAAGAAACTATTCGGAGTTATCTTGAAAAATGAAGAAAAATTATCAAACCTAAATATTAATATGAGCAGTATCTTATCGTCCATCTCCTAATTAACTTCTCTTTTTCTTCAACATTATGCACTCTAGCATTTAAGGTATGGGTCTTTCCTCCAAGATAGATTTTGCAATTACAGCAACCAAGAATATTCATACATACAATCTCCCAACTTCTAAAGAGTATGAATGAACCAAACATAAAACTGGTTCAATAGTTCAATCAAATGAAAGAGAAACTGAAATTATGTAGAAATGTAGGTTATAAATTTCGCTTCAACATGTTTTTATTTTTTATTTTTAACATGCTTCAACTCAAATTTCTTATTTGCAAAATTAAATTCCTCATTCTTCATTCGTATCACTTTCAAAATATTTTTTTCCGTACCTTTTGTATCCCCTTAGAGCTTCAAAACATTCTTAACCAAAATCCCCAAAAATACTGCAATTCAGGCAAAACGATACCTGTAATTTACGTTCGGGAGTAGGAAACAGACAATACAAAAGCATCCAATTATCCCAAAACCGAATCTCTGTTTGTATTTCCCTGGGAAAAAGAAGAAGCAGAAAGTTACTATCAAGAAACAAAAACAATTAGGACATTAACTATGCAGTCCCAGGATTGCAGTTGAAATTCTCATTTGTTACACAGATTTACAGTTGAAATTCCAATTGGTGGTGGTTCTTATGACTAAACTTAACTTCCCAAAAACATAAAGCCTGTAATCAGAGACCTATATAGGAATACATTTGGAGAAATGCTCCTATCACTACCATTCAATAGAAAATACTAAAAGCCTGACCGATTAAACCACCTTTGCAACGACCATTTACGATCTCAATGAACAATTGGCTTATCATCCATTCACAATCTTCTTAGACAACTCAATGGCAACACTCATCTCATTACTTCCACATATGTCAGTAATGAGAGTTCTAATTCGTAATCTTTTTCAGGTAAAACTCTTATTCAATCATTTTCTCAAACACTTCAATCCCATATAAAATTAAAAAATAAAAAAATCACTGAAACCTAAGCATACTAATGAACTTGAAATTTTAACCACCCGCGTACACTTCTTAGTGAATTTAACCAAATTTACATCAGTTAATTTCTTAAAGAACAACGGCAATAGGTTTAAATCTGTTACCTAACCATACGTAATGAATAGAAAATCAAAAACCACAATGAAGTTTGCAGATGGAGGTTGTTGTAGTGGAGGAGTTGATGGAGTTTCATCAAAAAAAATCTTTTCATCCAGTGATTCTTGGAAGGAAATAGACCAATTTAGGAGAGAGGAAGAGAAAACCTCGTTCGTCGGAAGGATGTGCCAAGACTCCACGCACCTTGCTACTCCAGTGCATCTACAGGAAGAGAAATCTTCCTTCAATCCGGTAATATTCTATCATCCAAATATATGATTTTCATTTGGGTGTTTCAAAATTTGAGGGTTTAATGGCAACCCAGTATGGTGGGAATTCCATAAGGCGGGCATAACATTGATTGTTCACATAGTGGAAGAGGAAAACCATCGAATCGCTTTCTCTAGTCTTGATCTCGTGTTTGGAGACTAAGAGTCTTGATCTCCTGTGTGGGAGATTAAGATTTTTTTGTTGAACTAAATAAGAGAGTATCTTAGGGAATTTAAGAGAAGTGGGGCATGTACAGAAGCTCCACATCATATGGCTTATTACCGTCGAATTTGAAGTATAAGATGAAAACTGGGAGGGGATGAGAAGATCATGGATGCTTGTTAAAAAAGTGGATGTATCTCAGCCGTTGCGTGACTCACCAAACACTACTATTGTATAAGCATTGATGAAGGTTTTGACGAACTATTTTCGTCAGAAAAATTCTGACTGCGCACTTGTTGCGAAAAACAGCTCTCTAGACTTCATATGAAGTCCGATTTGAGTTGTTGACCCCAACTTTTAAAGAGGACAAACTCACCTTTCTTTTCCAAAAATAAAATCTGAATTCGGAGTCTGTTAAGTTGGAGCGATAGGCCTGGACATTTGAGTTTCGGAATTTTTCCAAAACTTTTTCAGATTGCATGTCTGTCAGTCCGAAGACCATAAAAGTCAAACCATTTATCGAAACACTATGCCCTTTTGACACGTTATAGGATGACACTAAACCTTTTAAGGTTGAAACAGTTCTTACGGCTATGTATTGAGTCCCACTTTATCGTTCTACAATCCTTAATTCTATATGTTCATAATTGAATGTGAAACTCAGATGCTAGAAATGGCATGGTAGTCGTTTGAAAGATTCCTCCTCGCAATTTATCATTACTGAATCACTTTCTTTTTATTTTTGCAATTATATGTTTGTCTAAGTGATTTGGTGGGATCCTAATACTGTCATGGATGTTGTAGCAAGGTAATCATTGGTTGAGTTTATAAAAGCCCCATAGACAATTGTCTTACACTCATAAAGAGTGAGACAAAAAATCAAAAATCAAAAATATATATAAGGCTCCTCTTCATATACCGACATTATTAATAATACAAAGAGAAGATTCTCCCTATCTTCGTCGCATAAACAAGCATGGAACGCAGGACCCATGGGAATTAATCATGTAGTCGATGAAATGAGTGAAACCTATCATCATTATTTAGCAAGTCAAAAATACTATTGATGAGGTTCTCGACACTTGGATAACAGTATGTGTGAAACGTTTTCCCTGTCTCCGTCGCCTAAACAAGCGTTGAACGCAGGATCCAAGGGAACTATCACAAATTTGCTAATCATGTTGTCGAGTTAAATGGGTGCTTGTCTCAACTATTGCGCTATACATATAAAAATCCTTTGAACACATTCATACAAGTATTGTGGGTAACATCTTTCACTTTAGTCAACATTTTCAAACTTCACTTTTTTATTTCCATTCTCTTATCTATCCATGTGATTTCAGTAAGCGAGTGTTGCAGAAATATTGAGAAACATTGCAACAAGTACGATGACTATCTTAGTAGAGTTTTGCAATCAGGTTGAATGTCACACGTATGTAATTTCTTGTGTGTGATGATTGGAATGTATGTGGGATGATTATCTTATTAGCTACTACTTTGTGTCTGTCCTTAACAGTTCTTCCAAGGAAATAAATTGGAGTAGGATTTGTAGGTATACCTCTTGTAAACCCTCACGAGACTATAACTCATCAACTAGGGACACCTAGGGGTTTAAAGGTATGTTGCATTAGCTAAGTGCAACCGTATTCTCAACGAAATGGAGTTGTTGTATTTAGGATTAGTTTTATTTTAGTTTGCTTGAGGACTAGCAAAAGCTAAGTGTGGGGGAATATTATAAGTGCATAAATCATATGATTTTAGTGTCCATTCCATACTTGTTTTAGCTATTATTCTTGCATATTTTCGCATTATTACTCTTGTTTTATTTTATGTGTTCTTATTAGGAGAATCATCCAAAAAGGAGCTAAAAGGTGCTAAAATGAGCTAGGAAGAGAAGTATCCATGTTCCCAAGTCCAAGAGAAGTGGAAGAAGTGCGACGAAAAGGAGCAAAACGCTCAAAATCAAGAGACGGGCCAAATACCAAGCTTAACTCGTTCAAATTCAATGATTTATTATCATCATCTTGAATAGAATTAAAATAGGAAAATAATGCAAAAAGAATGAGGTTATTCCGAGTTCGGGCGAAGAAGTTGTGGGCAAAACCATCTTTTTATAGAATACCGAAGACTTGAAAGTTTGCAAACGGATTTAACTGAAATTTCAGTTTGCAAACGGGTATGCAAACTATTGAAGGCCAAAATTCACGGTTAGGGTCTTTCTTTCTTAATTTCGGGTCGGGTTCCTTAACCGACGGAGATACTTGAAGGCCAAGCAATGTAAACCTATATAAAGATGTATTAGGTCATGAATGAAATATAATCAATAGATCACGAAATTGTAAGTCTTGGAGAGAAGAAACAACACACGGAGCGAAAACTAGGGTTTCAGAGCGGTTTTTCAATCGTAACGATATCTCTAAACTTTTCTTATATGTATAACATGGGTGCTTCTACATCCATGAGTAGATAAACGCCTATATATTAAGGATGAATTTTAAGTTGTAAACAAGATTTGAGTTATTATATTAATCTACTTTGAAGTTCTTCATATGATTATCGCGTGTTTATACTATATGAATATTTAATTGATGGATTGTTTAGGTGGCCAACTAAATTGATTTGTTGATTTAATCTATTGCTAGTATTGAGTTAGGAGATAAGTAATTGTCGAATAACTTGTACACAAGTAGAGAACACGAGACCTTGCAGAGGGATTCTGTGGAGCGATTGTTTGTATAAACAACACTAAAAAGTGGACCTTGATCTAAGAGTCTAACTAGTAGGATCAACCTATAAATTAATAAAAGATAAAGCATTCGACCAAATTACACCTTGAGTGATCTATTACTAGGTGGTTTTGACGAATAGAATCTGGTAGTCGAGAACTTTTGTATCCAATGATATAAGGAATTTAGGGGATAACACTGATCTAGCTGTTATTCCACGATTGGTGATAATCTATGATTAACGACGAGTAGGTAATTATAATAACTCATTGACGATTTATTAACGAAGAAGGATTCCTCGATCAGATATCTCTTTATTGCTTACAACTCAACTATTTGGTTTTATTATTTTATTTTGTTTAAAATCTAAAACAAAAATTTTCTTTGTGACACTTTGACAACTAAAACTCACTGCTCTTCATGGGAACGATCCTTACTTCCATTATATTACCAGTTAATTGTGTGGAAATTAGATTATTAATTTGGTTGCACTTACGACAGCAATCAGTGATTAGATCTTAATTCTTACAGAACTCATGTAACTTTTAATCTTTATACCAATTAGGCAACAAAGATTGAGCATCATCGCATGGTATTATATAGGAAAACAATTCAACAAGCAGTTTAATATATTTCCTTAAGAGCTTCGTGTAATAAGTGGTGTGGCCTTATTACGTAATAAAAGAAAATTTATCTCATTCACTTTAGAGTGTTATAGTTTATGAAGATGATATACTTTTCATCATAATGTAAGAATGGTCCTTTAACTCAAGTACTTTTGAGTATATCTCAAGTGCTTTAGAGAATTTCAGTCTCATGGAAATGATATACTTTTCATTCCATAAGTGCAGACAATGAATTTAATTCTTATTATCTGGACAACTTTTTTATTGCCACTGAAATTGACAAGCGGAGGTATTACCTTCTTTTAACATATAGTTAGTTTGTTGTCATTTAAACTCTCTATATATCTTGTAGTTGGCTGATACAATATGATACCTGCTCATAAAACTTTCCCTGTAAATATATCCAGACATCTGTAGCCCTTGTGGTGACTGTTATAACCCATGCACACAAAAGAAGAACCCTTAGGTTCAAGTTTATGAGCAGTATAAGGTTTTAACCAAGGAAAACATAATTTGGTGGCTTGTGAAATAGCAGCTGATATGGTGTTTTAAATACAATTGATCTTGTTGGTAGTCTATTAATAATATAGTTTGCAGTAGTAAAAACTTCTACCCAATAAGATGCTGATATGCCAGATTGAATCAAAAAAGCTCTACCAACATCAACTAGATATCTATGCTTAGATTCTGCAACTCCATTTTGTTCAGGAGTATGAAGACTAGATATTTCATGAGCAATACCTGAGGTAGATAGAAAAGATGATAATTCCTTGTTTACAAACCCACCCCTTCCATCTGTTCTAACAACCACAATCTTATGCTGCAATTGAGTTTCAACTTGTGCTTTAAATGTAAAAAAGATGTTTCTTAATTCTAACTTGTCATACAATGGGAAAATCCAGCAAAACTTAGAGTAATAATCCACAATATTGACATAGTACTTGTATCCAGAAATGGATGTAACGGGACAAGGACTCCAAAGATCAAGATGAAGTAACTCCAGAGGTTTAGAACTACAATGACTAGAAAAAGAGAAAGGAAGTTTATGACTCCTTCCTAACTGACAATCTTTAAAAATAAAAGAGTTTTTATTACATTAGACAACTGAAGAGTATTGCAGACATGCTTCACGGTTTGAAAGGATGGATGAGCCAGTCTCTTGTGCCAAACTTCAGCAGAAATGTTTGTTGTGACACTAGAGAGAGTTTTATAGGAAAAGATGTGAATGAAGTGAAGTGGATACAAACAATTATTGTGAGGGCCTTGTAAAATTATCTTCTCAGTGGATAACTCCTTCACAAAAAAACCAGAAGCATCAAATGTAATGGAACAATCTTAGGTTAACTTGTGAACATATAGTAAGTTTTATGAAGCTTGAGGAACCAAAAATACATTGCTAAGGTTGAAAGTATGATTAGGAGTGGATTTTAAGAAAAAACCAGTATGAGTAATGTGCATACCTTATCCATTAGTAGCTTGAATAGATTCAGAGCCCTCATAAGTATAAGAAACTTGTAACTCAGCATACCAAGGGTTTTCTCCCATAATATTTATAGATGCCAACATTGCACTCAAATAATGTCGTGTATGAATGTTATGATATGTAAAGTTCAACCTTTTCTGCATTCTAAAGCACCATGACCAGCTCTTCTACAAATTTGACATACTATTAGTTCATCAGTAGATTGCAAACCTGATGGTGATGGAGCAGTAGAAGATTGTGAAGGATATGAAGTATAAGAAAAGCCTCTGCCTGAATGTGAAGATGAGCCTCTCCCAAAAGACATGGAACAAAATCTGCCACCATGTCTTTTGGTATTCCCAGCCTGATACCATAATAGAAGCATAAAAATTCATTAATGGAGAAATTGTTATTACACGATGCATTAAATAAATCAATGACTTGACTGAAATAGACAGCCGACACAGATATTAATACCAGGATATCCTATACAGACTAACATACACAAAGGGTTTAGGAATATTAACGTACACTAACAAATGACCAATCAGAGAAGAGATAGAGAGATGACTAATACATGATTGACAACACATAGAAAGGTGTAAACAGGGTGTCACTGTATCAAGTGTTATTAGTTATCAATGCCATCACAGATGATCAATCACCTATGATCAACCCTCATCGTTCTCTTTTTCATATGACCTAGTTTAATGGCAGCGCAACCCAAACAATCATTCCCAAATGACTCCATATTTTCCACAAACAGTCCATGCAGAGAACTTGGTTGTGATAGAGAAGACATAACCCTGAACTTGACGCGCGCCTTTTTCATTTTCTTTGAATTTGTAGAATATGGCAGCCTCAATAATATTGCGTCTGCCTTTAACCAGTTTGAACTCCAGCTTCCCCTTGTAAAATATGTGACTTTGTTTAGCAGTTCATTTGAAACCTGACTTCCCCTTAACATATTGGATGCCCCTTAACGAGCTAGGGGATGCAATAATTGTTTCCCTTGAAATGACCATTTTGCCCTTTTTTTACCGATGTGATGACTTTAATCCTTCAAACTTGCTTCACTCGTTCCTGGATCACTTCTCACTTGTAGCTAACTTCTTTACTTGCACAATTAAGTGTCATTTCACTCCATTTGAATGATTCTACCTTACTAAAAACAAATAAAACAAAACAAACGTAATATACAATAATTCACAAGAAAATAGCAATTACTAGTATGAATTTGATAATAAAAATGTAGTAAATTATGCACTTACTAATACACTCAAATGTTCAATATAAACAAATTAACAAATTAAGATTAAGTTAATCAACTAACCGTATAACCAAAGTCACAACTAGTCCGTAAAGTATTATAACTATATAAGATTATAAGAGATTAACAGCTACGGAGCTACCTGGGTACTACGAACGGAATGAATGTTTTTCTTATAGGCGTTCTCGGATAGGGTTTTCTTTAACTTGAATAGTTCATACTTGGATTGGTAGTCGGTACGTTCCTAGTTGAAGGCATAAGTTTTAATTATGGAATATAATTAGGAATTGGAATCGATCAATGAACAAGGCATAAGTTTTAATTATGGAATATAATTAGGGATTGGGATCGATCAATGAACATGTATGATATTTGGTGACTAAAACATAATGGCCTATCAAAAATTTAGCCCAACATAACTAAAAAGAAAAGAATTCTCGCCCTGTGATGGAGCCCCCCTTCAGAACAGGGTCTATATGTATGATCAATTGTAATTTGTTATGATACATGGAATTTGTATTGTATTACGTTTTTCATCTTTGATGTGGAATATTCTTTAGGGTTGTCAATGGATCTGGTTCCTCTCGGGTACCTATGGACCCGAAACCGATAAAAAAGGAGGGTTGGGGTCCTAATTTATTGGACCCGGAATCGATAAAAAGCGTAAATACCCGTCAGGTCTCTAAAAATTGATTACAAATTTTGCTATATGTCTTTTACTTCTTTATGTTGGCTTGACTTTAATAATTTTTTACATTAAGTTATTGTTATATTTACGTAAGTGTTCTAATTGAAGATTTAAATCCAAGAGAAAAATGAAAAATAAAATAAAAAATTCAAACTAAATTATGGGTAAAATTAACAAATAAATAAAAAATATTTAGGTACTCGAGTAATACCCGTTAGGGCAATTCCTATGGAAATGTACAAAACAAAATATTTGTTGATCCAGGTGGATAGGAAAACGTGATTCTGCACTATGGAAAAAGAAGTGGGGTGGTTGATCGTCAAGCGCCATGACGAAGTGAAGTCGTTGGCGTGTGAAGAAGAAACACCGGCGTGCGTGGTAAAACCGCTGGCGGGTGAACCTAGACCGCGAACGGCTAGTTTTAAACGGTCACCGGAACGACTAGTTTCTACCTCCATAAATACAGCTCGAGTTTGATCTCACAAATTCACAACAATCTTTCATCCGATCAATCTTTTCTTAGTTTCAATTGCTTTCGATTTTCAACCATGAATCCTGATTTTGGTTCATCTGGAGAAGATATGGAGATGGATGAAATGTTGTATGAAGAAGAGGAAGAAATGTGTATGGATTTTTTGCGTCAAATGGATGAAGATGCAATTCAAGATAGAAAGAGGCGAAATTTTATGTTGCAATTACAAACCGGGATCATACCAAAGCATTTAGAGTCATATGAAGTTATGACTAGAAGATGGACGTGGATAGATCGGCATTTTTACCACGACAAGATGATGCATGATTATTTTAATCATGATTGTGTCTATTCCCATGAGGATTTTCAGCGACGATCCACATGGGCCGCAACTTGACGCAAAGGATTATTGTCGAGCTTTGTCAGGTACAACTTTTATTTAATTATCAGTATGATGCACGACACGTACGTGGCTTTAGTCCCGAACAAAAGGTCATTGCGGCCCTCCGTATACTATGTTACTGGGTACCAACAGATTCCACGGATGATTATATCTGTATCGGGAAACAACCGCCTTTAGGTATCTCAAATTGTTTTGCAAAACAATAGTCGAGCATTTTGGTCCAACCTTTTTAAGAAAGCCTACTCAGGAAGATGTTCAAAGAATAACTGTAGAAAACAATGCGAGGGGTTTTCCTGGAATGCTAGGTAGTCTTGATTGCATGCACTGAACGTGGCATGCGTGTCCGGTTGAATGGGCAGGCGAATATAAGGGTCACTATCCAAAACCAAATGTAATTTTGGAAGCTTCAGCTACTTATGATTGTTGGTTTTGGCATGCTTTTTTTGGACTCCCGGGTTCAAATAACAATCTCAACGTTTTGTATAAGTCACCATTGTTTGAAGATCTTAAGCATGGGTTCGCGCCGCACTGTAATTTCACCATAAACGGTCATGCATACACTCAGGGTTATTATCTAGCAGACGACATCTATCCAGAATAGTCAACTATGGTTCAAGCTTATAGTCAGACAGGTTTTGGACCGACGACTTCGAAGGATAAGAAGTACTTTAACACCCAACAAATAAAATGCAGAAAGGATGTTGAACGCACTTTTTCCATACTGAAAAGGAAGTTCGCCATCATAGCTGGGCTGACACGCTTTTTTGATCTTCAAGAAATGAAAAAAATTATACTGACTTGTATCATTCTGCATAACATGGTCGTTAAAGAAACCAGGCGTGACCTAACTTGGACTAGTTTTCCAGATGACGATTTGAGGCCGAGGCTTGTGGTGCAGCATGGGCGTCCGGCAAGAGAATATAGACTTGCCACTGACAGAATCCAAAACCGTGGACTCTATGGACAACTAAGAGAAGATCTAACTAAGCACGTTTGGGCTTTAAAAGGAGTAACAGACGATGCGCGGGGGCGAGACTAGGGTTGTCAATGCGTACCCATTACCCGGACCCGGAACCTGACCCTGTAGAAACGGGTCCGGTTCCGGGTCTTAAAGTTGGACCCATTAACAACTTAGGAACCGATGGGTAATTACTCGATTGGACCCGAATCTTAACGGGTCCAAATGGGTAATACCCGTCGGGTACCCGCGGGTAATGGGTACCCGGTTATTTTAACTTTTATTCATCTTTTTAGCATAATTATAAGTACTTTGTTAATTTTGGCTTAGATTTTTTTCTTCCTTGCAGTTAATCTTTATTTAATACATTAAATGAAGAAACAATAATAATTTTTTATAAATTATTTTTAGATTTAAGCCAAAAAGAGAAAGATATTAAGTTTTTGATTTTTTTTATAGTTTTCTTGATACCCAATGGGTACCCGGAACCGACGGGTACCCGGGTTTTTTAACGGGTCCGGTTCTGGGTCCACAAATTTAGGAACCTGACCCGACTTTTATAAGTAGGGTCCGGGTCCGAGTCTAGTGATACCCGGAAGGACTCGGACCCATTGACAGCCCTAAGCGAGACAGATAGATGTTATTTTTCAATTTAGTGTTGTTTATTTTAATTAATGTGTTATTTAATTTAAAGTAGTTTGGTTTTAACTAAACGACTAAACTTAAAATTAAAATTAAGTCAATTATATTAAAAGTAATTTTAACTAAATGATTACATTTAAATTAAAATTAACTACTAAAAAAGAATTAAAATCAGTTATCAAGACGGTATTCATCTTCGTCTTCTTTCGAGGCATCATCTTCGTCTTCTTCCATATTTCATACTGGCCAGTTTGTTGAGGAACTTGTTGTTCCGCCATATCCATTCTCTTAGTCAATACAACAAGTTTCCGTGCATATATTGTTGAAGTATTCAAGGAGAGTAGCTTGTTTATCTTAAGATTCCTGTAGTGTTGTTCTCGCGAAAGACGACTTTTTCGAAGTTGCTTTATAGCAATCCCACGGTCCCTGGTCTATCTTATTCTATCTTCATCTCGAATTCCTTGTGCTCCAAATAGTTGAACTCGTCTGAACCTCATTCTAATAATGCTCGTTGGGCTGCATCTCTCGCTGCTTTTCCGTCTTTCTGACCCCCTCTTCTTCTTCTCTTGACGTTGGTGTTAACGTCTAGATTGGAGTTGTGTTGTTCCTGACTACTTGGAGACCGGTATGTGGAGATCCAGTTCCTTCAGGTGAGGAAGCAGGCCCATCATTCTGAAAATCTTGCGAGATTGGACCATGTGGTAATCTTGCAGGTAGGGATGGCCATTTCCCCCACCCAAACCCATCCTCGTGGGTACCCGTACCGTTTGGGTAGGGGTTTACCCGCACAAATGGGGATGAGATCGGGTATGGGTAATACCTGAAACCTAAGTTATGGGGATGGGGTGGGGACGGGATTCAAGGTCCCCGCCCCATACCCGCCCCGTAGCTTTCATATTATAAGGGTTTAGACTTTTATGCAAGAATTTGTATCAAATTTTTACACTTCTACCACTTAGTCGAGCTTTCTTTCATTTATTATAATCTTGATCATTCCTGTATATTCATCACTTTCGCTTCTTTGTTGTGATCACACACATTCTCTAAAAGTTAAAATAGTTAAAACGATATAGATAATGAAATGGTTAACATGGACGAAGATAGAATGAGAAAGGAAAAAATAGAAAAACTAATAAGTCATTTAAAGATTCTTTTGTTCATATTAAGATGAATTTCTGAATTTAAATTTTTAGAATGCATTATTCTTATGTTATTATTTTTGTTTGATTCATATTTAAGTTTTGATTATAAATAAATTTATGTATTAACACCGTGTTACGGGTAACCCATGGGAAATCCGCCCCATACGGGTATTTTTCATATCCGCCCCGCCCCAATTCATATGGGTAACATGACGAGTATGGGTATTTTTTTACGAACGGGGCAGTGACTGGGATTGGCATACCCGCCCCATGGCCATCCCTACTTGCAGGCACTTGATTACATTCCAGCAAGTATAAATTAAACTTGTTAAGCATCCTCAAAATGGTGAAACAAATTTCATGTTGGAAACTCGTTTTGTGGGATCTTTGCAACTCTTCCCGACATCTTCGTTCGACTTCCGGTTAACCTTCATCACTTTTTTTGTTGCGCCACATTTGCATGATCAAAGTTACGTATTCACTAACGGATGC
This sequence comes from Papaver atlanticum, assembly GCA_023531105.1. Lineage (NCBI taxonomy): Eukaryota > Viridiplantae > Streptophyta > Magnoliopsida > Ranunculales > Papaveraceae > Papaver > Papaver atlanticum. The sequence continues at coordinate 807,832 of JAJJMB010016062.1, forward strand.
TGAAATTGTGTAAAAACGATGAGACAACCCTTCAGCATCACGATTATTGATGTTACAGGTTTCTTCACAAATTTTTTGTAAAATCGTTCCATAAAAAGTATTCTTTTCTTGATAAATACCATTTATTTGATCGTAAATAATACATAATTCCTACAAATTGAATCGTCTTCATCCATCGTATACTTTGAAAAGACGAGGGTACCCAAATATACCTCAATCTAAAACTTTTCCACCTATAAGTCCTTTTCTGAAAGTGATTGTCTATGGACTGAGTCGAGACAATACAACTAATCGGTTCACACTTCGTGTGATCGTCTATGGATACGAGATCGAGACAATACAATAACGAAGTATGTTTACTTGATAATAGGTTCGGACTTAACCAAACACAATAAGATTACTATCAAGTAAATAGGAATTAACGTTTGTGTATTTTACTTCTAATTATAAGAAAAACAATTATAATTGCGGAAATAGAAAAGTAAAAGACACAGCAAGATTTTGTTAACGAGGAAACCGCAAATGCAGAAAAACCCCGGGACCTTATCCAGAATTGAATACTCTCAGGATTAAGCCGCTATACAAAATCAAACCAACTTCGTATAGTTGAGACCAAACAACTAAATCTATAGTTCACCTAGTTCTGTCTGTATCCCTGCGCCTCCAACTTGTTAATTAGTTACGCACTTGGAACAATTCCTTTGGTTCGTATTCAAAATAGTAAAGGAACAACAAATCTGTTCGGTAACAACTCTTTTCAAACAAAGTGATATGAGTTTGATAAAGGCTCTTCCGTTTAACCAATAAACTCCTTTGTCGGGTCCTTAGATCAATCTCTCAACAACTACCGAAGTAATTGTTAGATTATGCAATCAATATTATTAATCACAAAGAAGTGTATTGATGCCGATCTACTCAACTAATCAATCTAATCTATCACAAGGATAAACCGATTATAGTTGGATCCCTTTCCAGCCGAAACAAGTATTGTGCACACCAAAGATTATGAACCCAAAAAGTCTTCTTGTCTTCAAATCTTCTTTAATCTTCAATCAACACCTGCACACAATCAACTTGAATCTCTTGTGATCAATCACACACAGAACGGATTCTGTCAACGTTGGATTATCACAAGACGTCTTTAGATTTAAAAATAGTCTAAAGATCCCCGTCGAAACTTCGATCTAGTTTGAGTGAATCTTATATCAGAAGAGCAGATTCTCAAGCATAAACAAACTAGGTGCAATCAAAATTCAACCACCGTTAGTCAATCAAATAAATCGAAATCTAAAATAAACTGCAATTATCTAGTTTCCCACCAACGGTACTAATAGAGCTTGTCAATCCCAAAGAAGTCTTTAAACTGAGCGGCCGTAAGAGATTTCGCCTAATTAGGTTACTTTCCTCTCCGAATAGGCGGCTCTACCGGTAACAACACAACTCAGGTAGTTTTGCTGGCTCTGAGGATTAGTTTGCAAGGATTGCAAACTTAAGTATTTATAGACAAGGAAGTTTGGACACCAAGGAATTTCCAAAACCAAATATTCTCAAAGATATGCAATAAATACAAAATTCGTTTTCATAACTCCTGGAAATGCACTGTCCAAATATTGACCGAAATCCCAATAGAAAAATCTATAATCAGTAAATGCACATTACTAATTATTATTTTCTAAAGATATGCAATTAATTGCTGGAGATTAAATAGCATATAAAAACTAAGAAACCTTAATTAAAAGATTCTCAATTTATTTTGATCATGGGATTCTCCTTTAGCTATTAAGGAATATCTTTGAACAATTAATGATAAGAGTTACTGCACATGTTCAAAGTATGTCGACATCTTTACTTTGCAAGTCCTTTTTCATACTTACAATCTTGGAAACGATTTGCCATACTTCCAAACAAGTTTAGAATTGGTTCGTCTGAATTCCAAGAACTATGTGATTGATTATCCTATCAAATCACTAATCATGGGTTTCACGGTTCTACCAAAACAAGTTCGGTTCTACCTCCATGTGAGTACTGCGCATAGTCACACTAGTTACCAAAATTCGGTTGACTAGGTACTAGGATTGGTTCCCCACAACTTATGGTAACTACCTGTATTCGGTTGCACATGTCCATTGGATCGGTTCCCCCAAAACTACAAACTTGTTGCACATGTTCATAGGATCGGTTCCCCCATCTACTAAAAACGTGTTGCACCTCTTATAGGGATCGATTCCCCTCTTGTAAATTTGTTGGACCTCTTACTAGGATCGGTTCCCCAATTGCTAGATAAAAGTTGCTATTTACAAGGCATCGATCATACCATCTTGAGTGATTACTTAAGATCGGGTTCACTAATAAAAGTTATACCAGTACATAAGTCAGGCTTTGTGAATAGTTTTACCAAGATACATAAACAAGTTTATGAGCGGTTATACTAAACACACATATTGGTAATTCAAAATAGATTTGGAATGAATAACAATACCAATAAGCCTAGCGATTTCCCTTTCGATTCAAAAAACAAGTTTATGAACTTACTTCCTTTAAACGAATGTAAAACATTGTTTCCTAGGATGAAATCTTCACTCATACCCATACATAATCACAATAGCATTCATACGATTATGTCGATGTCTTATATACAAAGTTTAATGGTTAAGCAATAAACCTCGTATTGCATTCCTTAATACTATGTTTAACTAGAGTATCATACACAGCTTCGCAGTTATGTTTTCAATATGCACGACTTGAAAGATACGTTAGGGAATGAAACAGTTCAATTCGAATATTACTAACCTCAAGAGGAAGGATGATGTTGTCGTTGTAGCTCCATACTTCTTTACATTCTTCAAGTCTTCATGTAATACTTGTAAGTCTCATTTCCTAATACTTTCAAGCTAACCTATATGAAGTTGACTCTAGTATATAATCAAGCGACTCTTTAAATGAGTTTTGATTCACTAAAATATGACAATCAAACTTGACATACCAACGCTTGGTGGGTTCAACCGAGCTATGCTCTAACATACTTGACACCACGAATTCTAACGTTTCTTGGTTGTGATTATTGTGTTTCTTGTTGTGATTGTTGTTGTGTTTGTTATTGTGTTTGTTGTTGTAATCGTTGTTGTGATCGTTGCGATGAGGACGCCATATTTATTTGAAATTGAATTTATAGAGATTTTTTCAGGTAGATTGAGTTGATATGAGTAGTTGTGTTTGAAATGAAGTAAAACTGAGTATTGAGATGGTATGAAATTGTGAAATTTTGAGGTAGAGATGAAGAAGGTGTGATTTTTGAGTTTGAAGATGAGGTGAATTTATAGGGAAACAAAAGGAATAACATCCGTTTGATGACGAGATTGGAAAGTAACCGTTGGCGGTTTCAGATCACACACTGGAGGATTCACTTCAGACACTGGCGTGTGAAGGAAAAACTGGCGGTTTTGGATCGCACGCCAGCGTTTCTGGATCACACGCCAGCGTGTTTGGTTCAACCGCCCGGTTTTTCATCAAGCGTGCGTTTGTTCTACTTCCTCACTCAACAAACCCTCAAATTTGTTGGTTTTCCCATCCGTTTTTCATGTTTGTTGAGTCCATAGTGGGAGCAAAATGAACAAACTGCAAGTTTGTTGAGTCCATAGGAACCGCTTTTAGGACTCGAAAGTCTATCGTTTGCTAACGAGTCTACCCGTCGAGTACCAACATTGCTAACCAAGTCCAATTTTAGGACCCGAAATCGAACCGAAATCTAGTTCGAGTCTGGTTAATTATAACTTTGTATCATGAAATTGAAAAGTTCTTCTTTTCCGAAAAAGCGCAAAATAAGAGACCGAAGAAAACTACTAGTGCATCAAATTAATTTCACTCTTTGCTTTTGCTCAAAAATAGCTCAAAATTAAAATAGTGAAAGTATCATTCTTTTTCTAGAACTAGAATAGAAGAAGTATCGAGTCAAAAATCATTTCTGAAATGGAAAGTATCGAGTCAAAATCAATTCTCCCTCGTGGCACCCAAACTGGTATTTTTCGGGTGCCCATATAACACCTCTAAACCGGAGCCAACTGTTTCTCGTTCGAACTCTTTACGAAAACCCTAAAACCCTACTCTCAGAATGCCAACCGTCTATGGAGTTGGTACTTACGATTTCAAGCGACATATACCCAGTCGAGATTCCGGATCGACCACCAGAGAAAAAACCATTATCAACTGTTTCAATTTCGATAAACTACTCTAGTAAACTCCCAACTTAATCAGTCAATACCCTTATTTTTCTCAATGGTTTCACCTTCTTCAGTTAGTTTTAGAAGAAAAAACCCTAATTTATATTATCATCATCATTTTTTTTTTTAATTCTGTAATTGTTATTCATATAACATCAAACAAGAATGATGGTGGTGTTTAATTAAATGATGAACTTCACTCAATTGAAGTTTTTCAAAGGAGTTTCCTCACGATCCACAAGCATTTACTTAGGTAACAAAAATTTTCATTTTCTTTTTTGGTTATGAAAGAATTTTAGTATTAGGTTGATAACATGATTAAGGTTTTTCATCAGTTAATGTGTGATAACCATTACATGATGAAAGTTAATTTTGATCCCTAGTTGATTGTATCTGAAATCCTATTTCTGTGTGCTTGAAGTACGAATCAATAGTGGTGGCTGCAGTTACAATTCCGTGAATGCGAAAGTTTTGCAAGCTAAACTGATTTTGATTGATTCATTCTTGTTTCTGAATTAGGGGCTTTTATACGGAGGAGATGGTTTTCTATTTGAATCAACTGGTCTGTAAGCATATAAGTCATTTCCCCTCACTCTCAATGTTAAATTTTGCATCTTAGGCCTTGGTGTGTTGTTCAAGAAGAATTCGCATGACGGAATCTTTATGCTAGCACTGGTCAATAGACTCAATACAAACTACAAGCAAATCAATATTGGTTTGTATTAGGTTAAAGGTGCAGTTTTCCCGGATGCAAAAGTTTAATGATTAGATGGTTTGAAGGCTACTTGTAATCTCTGTAATTGACTTCAGTTTCGTGTTGTTATATTACAGGCATTAGTATGAAAGTTTGCTATCAGTTATGCAGAGTTGTTAAATTTGTGGTTCTTGATGTCTGTTATGTAATTAGTAATCTTGTTGTTTTCTTAGGTTGAGATTCTTCAAAAAATGGGTGACAGTCATTTTCAGGAGAGGGGCTTACTCTACTTTGTGGTAAGTACGCGAGGAACTCTTACTAGTTACAGTTCTTTTTACTTGCTAATTTGTGAATCTGTGATAGGTAGTGGGAATGAGTTAGAGCTAAAAGTATGGGTTTTGCTTACTTATTTTATCTTACCTATTTAGTGGTAGATTACCTTGCCCTATTTAGTGGTACATTACCTTGCCCAACCTTGAAGATACTCGAAAGGCTGTAATTTTGTTTCATAATGTATTTGTAGGCTAATCCAAGTAATTTGGTTGGATAAAGCTGGTTTCATATATGATAGATATAACCTTGTCAAGGCGTGTGTTTCTCTTTTGTTTTTACTATTGCTGGTAGCTATTCAGAACATTATGTTACCGTACAATGGTAGCAGATGTATCGTGAAGGATGCAAAAAGACACAACATGTCTTTATAGGGTGAAAGTGTTTTTGTTAAATTAAAGAGATTCTGTTGAAGTGGATTTTATGAGAATTCGTTTAGGGTAGTGGCATTAGAATCTTATTGATTCATAGTTTAAAAAGGCGTTTGTGGGACACGCTTTTGGGCGCTTTTTTGCGCTTCAGGTCCTAGGCGCTTCTAGAGCGCCGCTTTACGAATTGGTTTATATTAGAAAATAAAAAAACTGGCCTTTGAAGCCGAGTAGGGCCTGTTTCATGTTTTCTAACTAAGTACTAATAAACCTGATTTATGGGGCATAATGATCATGACGACGATGACCGTCTACATGATGATATGAATGATGAAGACATTTGTGGCAAGTATATTTAAAAGCTCTTGGGTAGAATAGGTGGTATCAGTATGTCATATGCTTAGATAGTTTAGTTGTTCCTTTTATTACGTCTGAACTTCGTAGTTTTCTTTTATTAGGTTGACAACTTCTTATTTATACATATTATTATATGCTTTAAAAAGCTCGCTTTCGCTTTACGCTTTCACAGTGCTCTACGCTTTAGTATGAGAGCGCTTCACCCCACGCTTTCGTTTTTAAAACCATTTTTTGATAGTGTGAAGAAGTTTGTGGGTGACAAGAAAGAATGAAGAATAATAAAAAAAACCTGACACTTAGTTTGGGGTAGTCGAGAAACACAGGTGATATTGAGATAGATGTGGACATAATAACTAATATATGAAGTCTTATAGTTTTTATTGTATAACTATAGTATAGTTTAGTTAGTGTAGTGGAATTGGAGTGGTATTGAAATCTGATACTCTGGTTATGTCTGAGGGTGAAATTTGGCTTCATTATCTGGACAATGTTGATATCAGTTCTCCTTGACTCCGCCTCTTGGAGAAAAATAATTTTGCTCTTATGCTCCATGGGGAAATTTGGGGCATAAACTTTTAAAATTTGAAAATTCTCTTCGTAATTGCCGGCCGCACCTGTAATGATTGAGTAGATGACCGAACAACTTGATCATCTACAGGGCTGAAGCATGTTTGGTTGTCCTTAAAACACTATAAAATTCGTAATTGTTCTAGAAGATTATCATTTCAAAATTTTATTTTCGTAGCCTTTTATGGGTAGTCATTTTCATTTTTTTAGGGTAATGTTGTGATGGAGGTGAATGATCGTTTCCCCAGCTGATCGTCCAAGATTATATAGTGTGCGCTTTGTTTAAATCTCTTTTACAACCGAAGAGGTTTTCCAAGCCAGTACTGTGATCCATCTTTCCATTTTTCTCGTAAGCATTTTTTTTAATCTTTAAAAAGCTTTTGTTTTTGGCTTTTCTGATCTTCTGTTGCTGGTCTTTCCCTCAGTTTGCATATGGCCTGTGGGATAGATGCTGTTCTTTCCCTCAGCTTGATCTTGTTTATCTTTTTTGCTTGGAACGTCCTTGTATAATGTTTTCTTGTGTCCAAAACTTTAGTTTAATGTTTATGATGATTAATCTAAGGGTTAATTTCTCAAGAAATTTCGCGGTTGCCGACTAAGAGCTTTCGCCTTTCGCTGGGCTTGAGAGCTAATGCTGCTTTATTTCTCCTTGGATGTCTGCAACATTTTCTTTGTAGTTCTTTTCTTTTCTTTTCTTTGTAGTTCTTATCCCAATTGATCTTCAAGTCCAGTTAGTAAGGTAAAATACTATGTAGTATTTGCACTCTTCATGATAATAATTTCTTACTCGTTTCGACTTGTATTTTTCATACAAATGCACCAGTACCAATAATCTAGATTAATAAGGATAATGATGATAAGTTTTATATTTTTCCTGATTTCAGTGAGATTTTATCGATGATCTGAATGTTACACACACTGAAGCCTAAGTCTTGCATTATGGATTGCTTTTTTGTCAGAATCATCCTATTTCAAGATTATTTTTCCAAGGGGTTTTCAGTTGATCGTGAAAAAGGAATCAACCTAGATTTTGATGCGATGATGAGTTGCGTGTGCTTATTTAAAAGCTTATTGTGTCAAAATAACAGCCACATTTCCCCAGTTTTTCTATTTTGTTTTTTTTTGACTAAACTCTACCAGATTCATTTATTTTTTCCCCCCAGCTGATCGACTAAGATGTGCTTTTTGTTCAAATCTCTTTTTCAACAAAAGAGGTTTTCCAAGCAAGTATTCTGATCCATCTTTGCTCTCCTCTCTCTGTGAAAATCTTGTTTTTGGCAATGACGTTTGCTTCATTTACCTGAAAATTTGAGAGAGGTGATTTATGTTTTGTTGAATATACTTTGCTGTTCCATGTTTATGATGATAAATCTAAGGCTTGTTTCTCAAGAACATTCGCAGTTGCCGACTAAGAGTTTTCGCCTTTCGCCGGGCTTGAGAGCTAATGCTGCTGTATCCCTTCCTTGGATGTCTGAAACATTTGGCGGACTCTTTTTGTAATTTTCTTCTATGTTCTTTATCTGGACTGCCTTCTTTTTTATGTTTACAAATCCAGCTTTATCATAACTAGGTATATTACTATTTAGAGTGTTAATGATGATTTGTTCATACTTAGATTTGTTGTTTTGGTTTGGTTTTTTATATATCGAATATCAGTATAAAGTATCAGATTCAAATGGCTAATGCTGATAAATTTTATATCGTAGTGGATTTCAGTGAGATTTTTTGTATGATCTGAATGTTACACACACAGAAGCCTAAAACTGCTCTTATGATCTTCTTTCAGAATTTAAACCTACCATTATGATCTTCTTTGAGTATTTTGTTGTTTGTATGTCTATCGCAACAAGTTGGCTTTAGAGGTTTCCTGTAGCGGATTGCCGGCTTCACCTTTAGAGGGATAAAGAAGACTGACTATTCCATGACGTGCTTTACCTATTTGGGGTAAGAGCAACAAGTTGCTGTTAGAATGTGAGAGTTTTGATGGTGACCATGTTTATCGCAACATAAGTCTAATTGTGAAGCAAGTTGTGTTCACTGCAGCTTTTTCTATGAAGGTTGGTCTTTGGTTTCAGAGGAATAAGGTGGTGTATGAAGGTTTTTCTCCTGACATTAAGGCCAGAATCCTTCAACAAATTATTGAAGGGAGTTTTAGAATGCATGGGGTCTATGTGGAACCAGTCTTGTGATTGTCAGATTATGTCCTTTTTTAGGATTGGTGGCAGGAGAGTGAAATTTAAAATAGCCAAGAATTGTTATAGGGTGATTCCAGGGTTGAATGAAATTCTCCTATGTTGTGATGGTGCTGCTATGGTTATGGTTTTATTTGCAGCAATCATGGATGTCAGGTCCTTGGTGCTGTTGCGGGTGGCATTGCTAGTTTGCTTCCAACTACGTAGCTGAAATTCTGGCTGTTATTTGTGCCTTGTTAAGTAGAATTTCTAGAGGGTTGTAGTGAATTCTGATCCTGTGGGTAGTGCTATTCAGATGAAGAAGGATTTGGAGCATGATGGATTCTATATTGTTTTATGAGAAGTATTCTCTTAAGATAGGTAGTTTATGGATTTCTAGGTCAGTAGATGAAAGGCTATATTACCATATGCTTATATTGTAATTTTTGTTTTAGCTTTGGCTTAGTTTTATCGGATTAAACAAAAGTATTGCTTTGGCTTCAAAACTTTTTGTTATCTTTTTGTTAGATTGATCGTGTTGCATCGTTTATTGACTACTACGCTCCTGGACTGCAGTTGATTGTCACTATTGGGTTCAATTTACTGGAGTGCATTCTTCGCATGTCCAGTATATTCAAATTGTGTTTGCTCTGCTGTGTCATTTTCCAGCATATTCTTCTTGGTAGCAGCTGTTTGAACACATCTTGCACAATGAGTCTGTTGGTGTTTGTATGTCTCTGTTGTTCTCGTCTTTCCTATTAGGTTGAGCTTTCAACTCCTTTTCTATGGTTGGAGAAAGTTTTATAAATTAGTGTTCGTATCTGCCTCATAAATTATTTGCTTACAAAAACAAGAAAAAAAAATCCTTGAAGTAGAAGAATTTCTTTCAAGAAAACCTTGCAAAAAGCATTGTACAGTTTACAAGCTTGCTTAATCCTTCTTTAGATTTCCAAAAAAAGGCATTATAGCAAGTATTATTAATTAACCACTGAGCCCTTTTTCAATTATAACGCGTGCAGTATGATCTGTAGTCCATGCTGGGGTTGAGCAAAAAATGGTGCGGGAGGGAACATAGGAAAAAGGGTGAGGTGGTATCGTTGGAAAATCATGACGAGAACAATCTTAGCTTCAGTGATAAGGAAGATAGGTACGCCATGACGTTGTTGTTCGTAGCTTTTGCTACTATACCTTCGGAAAATCTCTGGCTTGAAAAGATGGACATCTTGTCCTCATATTTCTGGATCATGATGCGAGTTGCTAATGTTGGAACAATCACTTCTATGTTTGCTGGAAGGATGAGTTTATCTCCAACTTTGACCTCTTTTACAACAGTTTGAACAGCTGGTGGGTTTATCCTAAGAGTTTCGTTTATGATCATTCAACAAAATCGTCATTAGAGTTGAGTTGTTCAGTAGTGGGTTTCTCATAAAAAAATCAGCTCAATATATATAAGAAGAAGAAGAGGAGAAAAAAAGAAAAAATAAATAAATATGACGCACGATTTTTAATTTCCCAAGTGAATCCTCGGTAGGAGCATGATTCCTTTCCCTGTAGAATGCCAACTCAACTGTTGCGCTTTTTTTTTCTTCCTCATTTCAATGCCGACAGAGGTCAAGCTTTTCGAAAACTTTCTTCATCTCTATACTAACACTAAAAATTAAAATTAAAATATATTGTTTGGGATACTCAAGTTAATTTAACCTTACCAAAATTATTTGGACTAGGGTTTATTCAAATTTCTTTATGATGTTTTTTGCTTTTTGTTTTTTCTTCCGGATTTGTGGAGGTATCCAAATTGTGAATTCTGTAATAGTTTCCCTTTATTTTATTTTATTTTGTTTTTGATCAAAATTATAAAATTGAATTTGGAGCATTATGCATGTCGAACTAGCAGACCTTCAAAATTCTTTCTTGTGTTACTTTTGAAACCCAATTGTATGTAGTACAGCAAGATGGTTTACTAGATAAGAGACTGAACTCTCGGCATCAGAACAAATCATTGTCTCCTGCAAACTAGGATCACATTTCAAAAACGAGAAAAGATCTCCCTCCCGAGTCGCTCATAATTATGAATATGGATGTTTGTTTTCCCTTACAATTTCCGAAGTCACTAGTTCCTTGGAAACAAAAATTGACAAAAAATAATTTCATGAAATCTGTTTAATCATTATCATTTTTTAAATGTTTAGTTTCCACCGATATCTCATGTTATTCAACATATTCGGCCAAGGGTGCCATGTATTTTTTAATGGAAAGGTTAGATCACCATCACCATATTTTTATACAACGACTTTGGATCGATGAAGTGAATGGACATGAGAATGTATCTACCCAGTTAAAATGCAATTTATGCATGAAGATCAAGGCTCACTAAAATAGAGTGTTCAAAGAAATATTCAATCAGCTTTCTTTAGATTATTGACATACAAAACTAAACTATTAAGATAGAAGTGTTACGTACATTATTCTCCTTGTACCACACTTACCAGTTGCATCAAATTTTACTAACTAGGACTGTATCTGTATGTATGACTCAAATTGACTCGAAATTGCTCAAATTGACTCTTTTTACAAATCGAAAAATGGTTGCCTGTTTCATGTTTTTTTTGGAAATGCTTATTCATTCCAGTCCATCAGTCTTAGAATGATGAAACATCATATTGTAGCAATTTTTGCAGTAAAGCTTTGCTGTTTTCACTCATTGCAGTAAAGCTTTGCTGTTTTCACTCAGGAAACGTGTGATCTGTACTTGGCTTAACCACCAGTAAGAAGGTAATTTCAGGCACTTCCATGCTTTTGTTAGGATAAGCGTTGGTACGTTGTTGTTAGCAAGGAACCAATTTTTTTATCGACCCAGATCTTAGTAGCCAGGAACGTCAAAGGCCATCCCGTATCTCCATGAGATACGCGGTTCTGCGTTCCCAAGTGAGATCCGTGTTAGGAGCGCGCTCCTGGCATGCAAAAAACGCGTTCCCAACATTCAGAACCGTGTGATTTCAACTTCCGACCAATTCCAACTGAATCTTAATTCCCACCACTAATTCCCATACCTAATTCCGACATGAAACTTAATTCTCACCTGTTTCCAACATTTAACTTCTTGTAATCAGCCGTGAAACTTAATGAGGAGGGATCCCCTCACATTGTTATTTTCACACTATCTCACACGTTTGGATACATTTTTCTTAATCAAAATTAAACGGTAACGTATTTGAAAACAATATTTTGGGGATATGTTTATCTTACAACGATCTACATATCCACAAAAAATGAGCTCATTCCGAAACGTATAACTCCATCATCAACTACTTTGAAAATTGACCATCGAAAGTCGACTAATTTTCAACCGTTAAAGTTAAGATTGGTAGATGGTGAAGTTTAGTATTTCGGAATGAGCTCATTTTTTGTGGATATGTAGAGCTTTGTAAGACGAGCATATTACCAAAATATTAGCTTCAAATACCTTACCGTTTGATTTTGGTTAGGAAAATGTCTCTCAACGTGTGTGATAGTGTGAAAATAAGAGTGTGAGGGGATCCTCCCTCAAACTTAATTCCCATGCCTAATTCCAACATGAAACTTAAATCTCACCTATTTCCAACTTTAGACCTAGAACTAAAGAGACGTGATAAATCTTTATAAGGCCTTCAATTTCATACCTTCAGCAGCAAAACCAAATCGTCAAATCCTGTCTCTTCTTTCATCCTTTCTTCTTCCATGGATACATCTTCAAACTCAGTAATAAATTTAGAAGAGGATGATGGTGACCAAGCTGAAGAATTAACCACAACTCCTCTTTAGAAGTACATTTAAAAGATTGATAAGAAAGATGAAGATAAAGGAGGAGGTGGTGGTGGGCAGAAGTTCATATGCAATTTCGGGTGCAAAGTGGAACCCTATATGGGATCTTATACAAGGGTGCGTCAACACTTGATCGGTGTTTTACCGGGCACCAAGCCTCAAGGTATAAACTTGTGTTCTAAAGTTTCAAAAGAGATGAGAGAGATTTAAAAAAAAAAAAAAAAAACTTGATGCAAGAATCCTGTTCGGTGATAGTGCTAAAGTAAAAAAACTTGCGTTTCCAAATGCTAGTACGAGTCAAAATCAGCAGGCAGGTATGAATATGGGCCAAAGTGATTTATTTCAGAGTGTTGTTAATAAAATGTTTCAAAAGCACACCAGAGATGATGTTGATCAAAAGATTGCGAGATGTTTATATGTCAATGCAATTCCCATGAATGTTCTTCGATCTCCATTTTGGGAATAAATGGTCTCCGCCATTAATAATGCACCAAAAGGATACAAAGCTCCTTCTTATGAAAAGGCTAGAACTTCTTTATTAGACAAGGAGCAAATGTTGGTTAAGCAAGCACTGAATCCTTTAGTGAGTGACTAGCAGACTCATGGAGTTTCAATTGTCTCTGATGGTTGGTAAAATGTGAAAAATGCATCATTAATAAATATTATGGCAGTATCGGATGGCAAAGCAATGTTTTTAAGCGCTCATGACGTTTCAGGAATAGAGAAAACTGGTGAGAACATTTCTGCGATACTCTTGAAAGCAATTGAAGAGATTGGGCCGTCGATTGTCGTACAAGTCCTCACAGACAACGCGGCAAACTGCAAACTGGCTGGAGAACTCATAGAAGAAAGGTATCCCCATATTTTTTGGTCTGGATGTTTAGCACGTACTCTTAATTTATTAATAAAGGACATAGCAAAATCCAAGGAACCATCCATATTATTTGTGAAAGAAACGTATAAAAAAGGCAAGGATATTGTGAAGTTTGTCAGGAATCTTTCTTAATGTCTAGCTTTATTTAAGAAGTTTTCTCCTTTAGAGGTTCTCAAATCAAAAAAGGCACGGTTTGGATTCCATTTTGTCGTGTTATCCCGTGTCGAGGTAAGGAGTTCTCTGATTGCCATGGTGTTATCGGAAGAATGGAAAGAGCTTAAGAAACCTGCAATTGCAGAAGAATGCAAATATCACCTCAATTATCATGGATGGGTGTTTCTGGAGTAATGCAGATAAAGTGTTGCGAATAACAAAGCCGATATATATGATGCTTAGATTTTCATATTCCGATAAGGCCGTTATAGGTGAAGCATATGAGCAAATGGATATGATGCTGGGTTGTTTACAAGATACACTTGCAGATGATATAGAGATTCAAGATATTATTCAGCAAATTGTGGTTCAAAGATGGAGTAAAATGAACATTCCGTTGCATTGCTTAGCTTATTTGCTTGTACCTAAGTATTACACAAATACATGGCTAATGAAACCAGCTCCCGGTGGCGTTAGGAGGGAGAAGCCTAACTTTGACAAAGAAGTTCAGGATGGGTATCTAGCTGCCATAGATAAGATGTTTCCAATGCCGGAAGAAGCTGCGGTTATAAGGCATCAAATTACTGATTTGTGAGTAATGGAGGTTGTTTCGCGCGCCCACAAGCTATAGCGGATAGAGCAAGGATGAGTGCAAAACAGTGGTGGGTTTTGTATGGCGGAGGGGCACCAGAGCTTTAGAACTTAGCTATGAGAGTATTGTCACAAAGTGTTAACTCGTCTTGTGCAGAAAGATGTTGGAGCACATATAGCTACATCCACAGTGTAAAGAGAAACAAATTGGGAGCTGATAGGGCTGAAAAGCTTGTGTATGTTCATTATAACCAACGTGTTCTTGCAAGGCAAAGAGCAACATTGGGATGTAAATCTCGAAGAAAACAACATTGAAGAAGCTGTTGAAGTAATTGAGGCAAGGGAAAGAGACACAACATCTGACAATGAAGTGGATTACTTTACAACACCAACACCTGCTGTTATCCTTCCATCCTCCTCTACACCAACACCTCCACCTCCACCTCCAAGTTCACAAGAACAGGAAACACAAGCACAAATGCGAGTTCAGAGTGCTCGTAACAAACACAAGAAGCCAAAAAGGTCAATGAATGAGATATATTCCTACACTTAAGTAAGATTTTCTAAATAGTTTATGTACTTGTCTTATTTCTTGATTACAAAATTGGAAAATTGGTAATATAACTAATATTTCTGAAAAAAATGTAATTCACGCTCCCAACTCGCTTCTCGTATCTCATTTTTTGAAAATTTGACGATCCCCGCTTCCGTCCTCGCTCCCGCTCCCGACCTCGTTCCCGTTCCTAGCTACTAAGACCCAGATTTCATTTAAAATCTAGATCCCCAATCGTTAGAAATTGATTGAACATTGTAATTAGGGTCTCAAATCCAAAAAAATTTGGGGTTTAACTACCGCACAAACGTTGACAAAGAAAAAGAAAAAAAAAGAAAAAAAAGGACAAACCAAAAACTAAATTTCACTGAAGTTGATTTGTTTTTGCAGAATAGGCTAATTGTTGATGGAGAGGTTAGATCACCTTTCACTTATCCCTCTTGATTAGTATTTGCAAAGTAGTTGTACAAACTTAGTATGGGAGTGAACCAATAAGAAGCAATCACGTAGTTCTTATTATCTTATACCATCAAGGTTACAGCTGACAAGATTGGTGTAAATCTTTAACATTGATGAGTAAAGATACAAGAAGTAGTTTTTTCTGCTGCTGCTGCTACAAGTACAACATGACTAAATCATATAACTATTCTCCTCCTAGCAGATGAAGATTACAAGTTTACAACTGAAGATTAGAAGTTCTCCTGATTATAAACCATTTACCTTTATAATACCTTCATAAACACTGGAACAATTAGCTAAAGACTTAAAATGTGGGTACTGGGCATGTGCCTGTAGAGGTGATAATCTCAAAATGTTTCTGAAATCATAGTACAACATAAACTCATGCCACATAACCCACACTTCAGGCCATTAGCTAGGTAATTAAATTCAGATTTTGATAGGGGAATTCTTAGTTTTGCATTTCTAGATTGTATTTTCAAAGAAGAAGTTGGGCTGGGTATGAGTTTTACTTATAGTACTACTAAGAAAGAGAATCATTTAATGACACCCTTGAGTCTTCAATTAAAGCGGTTGAGACGTGAAAGGTGAGAAAGAATTCAAAAAATGTATGGATGTAATAGGAATACCAGGACCAGAACTATTTTTTTCTTCCCAATTGGCTAGACAGACTTAAATGGGATAGCAGTCTAGCAATATAGCATGGGGTAAAAAGAAAAGAATACGGTGGCGTTCTTCTATATACCCCCAGAAATACTAGTGATACCCCTTTATCTACATACCCCCAATATTTATCTACCTACCCCGAGAACCGAAGCCTTTTTCCAGTAACAAGTACCAGGTAGGCTAGAGAGAGAATCTCCGAAAAGATTTAGCATAGTTTTTACGCCGGCTTGCCACGCCTTGCACAACCTACATTACATAAGAAATTTACCTACCTACCCCATCAGTCATAAAAAAAGTTATACCCCGAACAACAAATCAGAAATAGAAAAACACAAACCCATTTGCATCTCTTCACTGTCGTAACAAATGAGTTCATGTTCTTCCTCCGTCCTGTAAAAGCCTCAAACTTTCATCTTTCTTTTGGGATTCGTTCACTTCCTGTTCACGAAGTAGTGGAATGCCTAAAGCTAATGTAAGATCATAAAAAACCCTAATTTCGGTTATTATATTTTTTTGATTGGGAATTTAATATTTCATCTGGTTAATTCTTG
Organism: Papaver atlanticum; assembly: GCA_023531105.1. NCBI lineage: Eukaryota > Viridiplantae > Streptophyta > Magnoliopsida > Ranunculales > Papaveraceae > Papaver > Papaver atlanticum. The sequence goes on from JAJJMB010016062.1 coordinate 824,184, forward strand.
TTTCTCTATGAAAGTCCAGACCACTTGAGATTGACAGGAATTTATGTTGATATTAATTCTATGTTAAAGTTTTGCTACCCTAATGTGAAACACTTACAGTTTTGTACTATGCACCTTCTCTGTTTGTTAAAATGCCTTGAAGAAATTGATTGTAGTTAAGGTAATGTTGCTCAAAAATATGTTTCGACTGATAACGGGAGAAATCCACATTTGCTGCAGGGAAACACGCTAACATATAAGAGTAGGATGCTCTTGGCAGTCGTGCAGCGGATGCGTCTTTCATAAATAGCCAGCCTCGCATATGGAATTTGGTTTACTCTGCTTTCTTGTCGGATGCCATTGTCCTGCAGACTAATCTGCGGCGTATGCAGAGTATCATATTTTGGTTACAAGCCCACAAGTGAACCCGTTGTTCATGTAAATTATAGTATAGCTATTGAAACTGTCTTGCAAGTCTAAAACCAAATTGCTTTTCATAATGAAGAAACAAAATTTCATTCATGAGCTTGACTCTTATTACTGTCTGCAAAAATTGTGTCTAAAAAAATAATAAATAACTTGAGACCCTATGAAAAATTCGAAAACATATTGAGCAGCCAGCACTGCAGCTTTTGCTGCATACAAGTTTGAAAACTTATTATTAAGTACTAACAAACTGATGTGTTTATTCATGGCTCATCCAGGTCGATGCTCTCTATAACCTGTAAACCTTGCCCAGGTTGTGTTTGTTCGATGTTCTCCCATCCTCGATGCAGCCTTTCCATGTGTGGAGTCCACATTAAGGCGTCCTCATTGCATATAGAACTCCATCCACTCTGAACTGCTGGAAGGGGAGCACCCGGTTTCAGTATCGCCTTAACAAAGTGTTGATTGTCAATATCGAGAATTGTCACAACTTTGAAATCTTATGGAGGCAGGGTTCTCAATGGTAACCATGTTGTGTTTCCCAAATTCGAAAATGATGAAAAAATACATCCGAATGCAGAGGCAAAAATGTATCCCATGCTTGGCAAAACCATCCAGTACGAACGAGTTGCAAATGGCCTTCTATATTGCAGAATAGTAAGTGTATCTTTATATTTTTTCATCCCGTCAATTATCGGTATGTACATCTCAGAATTCACTATCAGTTCTCACTCCATCTCGATCTTAACAGTAATCCATCCATCTTCAGTACTAAGCCCTAATATTTCTGCGCAAGCTCGAAATCCACAATGCCCATCTGGTGCAACATTTTCCAACTTTTCCACCACATCAGTAAGAATCTTTGGATTATCAAAATCTTTAATCAACATTTTCAAGTACTCTTCATCGTACGAAACATCCAGATTGTTTGTTTTGATCTTTTTCGTATACTTCCTTCATTGTACGGATTCTTTTGTACATTGTACTTTCTTCCTTTTCGACATTAACTTACTGGGAAGGATATCGTGTTCTTCTATTTCGTTCAAATCTGGCAGTTCATTCAGATCAAATAAGTTTCTACCCTTGGCCTCATCCACTACATTAGATTCTCCTTCCTTCTTTCGTGGCTGTACTGGTACTTTCTTTGGCTTGAACTACACTTTCTTTGGATTGACCGGCACTTTCTTGGATGCTGCTGTAGAAGCTGTTCCTGCAGATGGTCTTTCCCACCAAGATAAATCTCTATGTGTAGAATTATCTTTCTTCTTCTGTGCTTCTGTTTGTACAATGGTTGGGCGACCCCTGGTTGCAAATTTTCCTTTGGGTTCTTGCATATTCGTTTTACTCGGATCTGCAATCTCTATCAACATTTCTAACATAAAATGCTTTTGTAACTCTGTGCAATCTTAATATTTTATTCTTATCTTCTCAAACAAATCTTTCCAATCAAAAACTGATGCCACCTTTTCGTGTACATGAATCATAGAAAGATGCTTCCAATGTTCATGTATAGAATCTAGAGAAATTTGATTACCATTCTTGTGGCTGTTAAGGATTTCACAAGCACAAGGTAACCCATGAGTCTTCCGGATTATGCACAAACATCTTCTCCCAAAATGACTTTTACCCATAGAAGTAAGTTCCACAGAAATCAACTGTAAGGCAGCATGAGATACATTATACTCCAGTTTCCTTGTAACCGGACTTTGGCTATATGCATGTACCGAAACGGTTTTACTTTTCTCAAATGAAGATCAAATGTTGATAACTTGTGTTACCCATTGGTTGTCCATATCTTGCCAACATTTTAGGAAATCACCAGTTGAGCACTTAAGAAAATTCTTTAATGTTGCGTGTTCGCTTTCAGCTCGATTCGTTGTCGTAATACCCAAGTGTAAAATATTATTTGTCCACGCGTAAACAAACTGTTCTTTACGATCCAACCACTGCGTATTCAAATAACTTACTGTGGTGGGATATAGCGTGCTCCAAGTCTTGAGAAAGTACCACAAATTTATCTCATACATTGCATGGTTTGCAGACCTCCATACAGTCTCCCAATCTTTTTTAATATTGTCTAGATCTTCCGATTGCTCGCTGGGTATATCCTTGTCGAAATGTTTTGACACATTACAAGAGATATGGAAGGTGCATAAAAGCCATGTAGCTTCTAGGAAGATTAAACTTACAACATCTTGTAGTTGTAAATCATCATCTGTGACGATTACCGATGGAAGATGTTTAGGAGAGTATAATTGTCTTAACTGCTGTAGAGCCCAAATATAATTCTCCCTCTTCTCTGCAGACATAAAGCAATAAGCAATTGTAAAACTCTGTGAGGTAGATGTCATACCCACTGCATGAAACAACGGCATGGCCCATCGATTCGTTTTGTAAGTGCAATCCAATAACAGAACTGTGGGGAAACATTGAGCAAGCCTGGAACCATCTGGATGTGACCAAAACAATTCCAACACTCTTCTTGTATTTGCTTCTCTCTTGTTAGATGTCACATACTGATGTACGTCTAGCAATTCTAATAATTTTTGCATCTTAGTTCGCCCTTCCATTACTTTCGTCATAAACTTGGACTTGACATTGTACACTGTCTGTGCTGTTGAGACATTTTTATGGTTTCGACTCTTTAAAGTAGATAAAATCAGAACGGGCTTCACTCCATTAACTGACAAAGAAATGCACAGATCTTTCTCGACAGGATTTAGCCTACCTGAAAAAGTATGGCCAATTAGAGTTTCATAAGCTGAATGATTGTGTTGGCCATTAAAAACCCGTAATCGCCAATTTGTTCCATCAAAGCAAGTAGCCCTGAGACGAAAAGGACAGTTACATTTCTTTGTTCCTGTCTTCTTCGGTTTCTTCCTTTGACGTCGTGCTACTGCATTTTGCCCAACATTTTTTTTAACGCTTTTATACACCCCGAATCTTTCATACGCCATCACTACGAAAGAGCCCTGTACTTTAGATTTTTTTCTCGGACTTCCTAATAATTACCACTGTATTTGTGTCTCTTGCCCTATCATGACACCACTGATTAACTTCTTCGCATCTTGCAAATACCTGCACCAGTGTGTAGTGTTTATTTAGAAAGAATTACTAATTTGAAATCCACCAATGGATCATTAATATTATACCTTATCAGTTGAGAATTCAGCCATCAAATCACAACACTCTTGTGTTGGAGAAGAGTTTGGTTGAGGATCTTGGGGGTCGGTTTCCACTGGACTAGTAGATATGGAGAGTTTTTCGACACAGGGAAATACCACACTCTGTACAAAAATCACAAAATGCGTTAAAACATAATAGTACAAAGAGACGATCCGTACCAAGAACATCATTTTTAACTGAAGAAGCGATTTCAAGTTCATCACTCATAAGAATGATTCCAAAACAACTCTAATCAAATCATCGTTAAACAACTCAAATAAAATCCTATAACAATTAGTTCTCAGCAAAAACCTTAAAAAATGAAAAAAAATGATTAGTAGTTCCCCTATTATAGGTTATTATATACCTTGAGTTCATCATGATATGGTTCAATCTCCAGACCTTCCAAATGAGATTCTAACGATTCCATAGTTGATTTACCTAGGGTTTTCCGTGTTCTTCCATAACATATATGAGTAGTATTTTTATTATATAATCTCACCATTAATCTCACAATTAAAATTATGTTCTATATTTGGAAGAAAATAACATCAAAATATAGAAATTATTCTTTCACCATTAATCTCACATATTTTTTACGGTTATATATGGTTATACAACAAATTTTTGAAGGGGGTATCATTATCAAAATTTTGAAACAATTTCATGATTTTCATGTTAATCAAATTATAACTAACAAAAGGGGTACCATTAGTATTTTCTGGGGTATAAAGAAGAACGCCCTTCTATAATCAGGAGAACCATATTCACCAAATACTACCGTGTGGATGGTTGGCAGTACCGAATTACATCCACTAATTACTAATAGTATGAATTGTGTACATATTTATGTGCGTTAAATTCGAAGAACTTTTCTTCTTGCTATTAATAGTGTGTTTATTTTAGAAAACAAACTTAGCTTACATTTCCGAAGTTATATGCTAATTGGAAATGTTTTTGCTCTAGCACTGCTACATCATATTTGATCTAGCAGCACCGTGGCCAAGCATGTGGAGTATTATGATGTCATCTAATCAAGCTTTTAACCCTAGTTATTACCTGCCAAATTTTTAGCAGACAAAATATTTCAACCATTCTCCAAAGGAGAATCCCAGAACATTTAAACTGTCGCATATATCCTGTAACCTGTTTTTATCTACTGCGGCTTAAGTAAATCCCGATCTTCAAACTGTTTATAGAGGGAGGAAAATCATCCTTCACAAGTCAATCCCGATCTTCAAACTGTTTATGGAGGGGTTAAAATCATCCGTTCACAAACATATTGAAAGAGGAATCTCCATCTTCTTATCAGCGTGTTCTTTTTTATAAGAAAAACTTGAAAAAGCTCAAAATTAAAAGGAACTTGCATTCAGACTAATAAAAGCTCAAGAAGAAAAAAAGAGTCAAATTAATTTGTCACGACTCTTAAGTTGATGTCTTTCAAATCATCCTTGTGCTTGAACCACTAATAAGCTTCTTTACTTGTTATGAACAGTGACTTCACTGTATGCATATAGACCCCATTAAGCACAGATGAATCAACCGATTAATTGAACGGAGTCCATGTTTGTTCTTCTTCGCAATGAAAGAACCTAAGAATATTAAAAAGAACTTTGAATTCAAATGGACTATTATTTTGTTCACAGTTAACAGATAAAATGGCAAAACAGGTATAAACCAGTTCTTTAAGGTTGACGAAACGCGGAATTCAGGTGGGAATACTGTATCTAAAAAACAAATATTTTTTTTAGTACGACTGAAAAAAAAATCTGCTAAGAATTTGGTTATAACTGGGGTTAGAGGTTGGGTTAATAGACATCATATAAAGTGCCACATGTTTAGACATGGTGCTGCTAGATCAAAATATGATATAGCCGTGCTAGAGCAAAAGAAAAAATCCTAATTGGAGGCTTTGCCAAGAACAAAAAAAAAAAAAAAAAAATTTTTTTTCCAAATGCCATGAACGAGCTTTGTTTTCAACGTCTTTGAATCTTCGTTTCCAAGAATCAAATTGTTTTCATTTTTTAAATAATATTTAGTTTCCACCAATATCTCAAAAAATTAATCGAGGTTACTACCCTACAAATGAGCGAGGTCCGATGAAGGAATTACCATGAGGAATTTTAATCAACTTCGATACAGCTAAAAGGTAATTTATGCATGAAGGTGGCACTCATCAAACTAGAGTGTATCATCAATTCAACATTCAACACTAAACTTTCTAACTCACTTTTTGATGTGTGCTAAACTTTAAATTCAAACAAAATTTTATTTATCATGTACCACTACCACAATTAACCCTTACATTGAATTTTGCTAAACAGGGTTGTATTGCATGTATTAGACTCAGGGTTGTGCTCTTAAATTTGCTTAGGAGAAAAGATATGGCCAAGGCCCAAGATTACTTACTCTACGTCTTCAACTCTTTTTTTTTTTTCAGCAACGAATGTTGACCTAGCCGATTGGGGTTGAATCTGGCTATGAATTCTGATTGCAGCTGAAGCAAGAGACCATCACAGAGAGCTTCATCAAGAGACCATGAACCAAAAAAACAAACTGAAGCAGCTGACTAATCATTAAAAAGTAGTAAAAACTTAGGATATCATGAATGATTAAGAAACAACAAGTCCCTACTGTTGCAACATAACTAAATCATCTTCTCAGTTTATTAATAGTTTCTAAACAGATGAAGATTACAACTGAACACTAGCTAGATTGAAAAACTTCCTACCTTTATAATACCTTCCCAAAAACACTAGAACAATAGCATTTATTAGATAAAGGCTTAAAATGAGGGTATTGGGTATATCTTTGTAGATGTGATCTCAAACAGATTTGAAATCATAGATGAACATGAAGTCATACCACAATCACCTCACTTCAAGGCATTAGATGATAAAATTCAGATTTTGATGGAGGATTTCTTTAGGATTTTTGTGTTGCATTTCTAGAATGTCTTGTCAAAAACAGAAGTTGGGTATATGAGTTTTATAGTAGTAAAAGAAAACTAAAGATAGGTACCTAACAAAGAGAACCATTTAATGCCACCAGTTAGATCTTGAGTCTTTAAGTAATGTAGTTGAACTTGAGAAGTTATTTTGATGGGTAAAGCAGTTGAGAAGTGAAAAGTGAAAATGAGAAAGCAATTCAAAAATGAAATTACCCATGTACTTGTAAGAGATGAGTCCAAATATGTAAAAAATTGCTGGAGGGGAAGATAAATGAATTCCAGAACAAGAACTATTTTTTTCCTTCTCGTTGGCAATACAGACTTAAAAAGCAAGAGCACATCGGTAAATGAAAATGGCTTCTATTAGGAAAACCATAACCAAAAATTGACGGTGCAATGCCGAATTTGATTCACTAAATTGAATTTATTTACAAAAATATTTTGTTTTACATTTTCTAAGTTATGATTCTGCAAATAAAAAATTTAAAAATACAATAATCCAAAGCGAAAAACTTGATAAATGAACCTCAAACCACAACTATTTAATTATTTCTTTACCATCGTATAGAGTAGAGTCAGTAGACAGACTGTATGACAAAACAATGTCAGTATACTGAACTGCTTTATAACACTTGTTGGGAAAACTCTAGAACTAACATGGGCCAATCCTGGGACAACAAATCCACGCCTTTGATCATTCCCCTCTTCACTCCATTATCAATCCCGATGTTAGAGTCATTTCCCTCTCCACCGCTCAGATTGTGCCACGTCGTGTCTCAAGTCTGGACAAGCTCCCATTGTCCCAGCTGTAGCAAGTAGACTAGACACATTTTTAAACACCTAGCTAAAGCTAGCTAACCACTCTCTAAAAACCCGAAAATGCTAGGGGAACCCCGGATTTTGACACCAAAATTTGACACCGCATGTGTGTCAAATTTGTATTGATTCATTCTTTTAAAGGGGCCCCCTATTTTTCCTTGTGGGTTAGGGTGTGGAGACAATGAATGGTGGATATCACTGCCACATAGTGGTGTATCTAAGTGGTGTCAAAAACCGGGGTTCCCCTAGCACTTTCCATAAAAACCTATGATCATTTCCCGTATGTAATTTGGTTAAGAGTCATTGGTACTAATTTTTGATTAGTAGTATCAGAGTTTCACCGTACAACGACTTTATAGGACTATGCGGACAATTTTAATTGGTTGTTGTCGTTCTTCATGGACCGGCTAGAAATCCATGGCTGATAAAGTTACCAAAAAATGTTGTCTTATATGCAATTTAGTACACCCCATTAGCAGCATTGCTAGAAATCCTTGAAATAACCTTCGTAATTTAAAGCACTCACTAGTCTTGCCTGTATACAAACCATTTTTGTTCCGCCACTACTAATGTTGCATTGAGAAGGGGTGAATGAGAACAGTAATCATAGCTAGGATAAGCCTTTTGGTAGGTGCATTTGAGTGTTTCACTTTGGTTGTATTATCTGAAGTAAGAAAATGGTTCCACACATTCATCACACTATTTGTTGTTCTTCCTGGGTACCTCCACTTCAACTTCAGCTTCTTCACCTGATTCTGGGATTGGTTTCATCCAGTACATTAACATCTTGTGTTTTGAGAGATATTATGCATATATGCGGGGATAGCTCAGTTGGGAGAGCGTCAGACTGAAGATCTGAAGGTCGCGTGTTCGATCCACGCTCACCGCATTATTTTTTATTTTCCCATTTCTTTTCAAGGGTGTGTCGCTGGAAAAAGTGTTCGAGGCAATCTCGACCAAAAACTTTTAATTGGCCCTTTTAATTACGAGATCATCCGTATGAGAAGTGATACAAAACTTTCAGACATGTAGAGGTATTTTCCTAGTAACAGTTTTACCAAAACTTTCAGACATGTAAGTTCCTCACTACTAACACCACTAGGCAATTCCCAATCGCGTACAAGAGTTTAGCAAGAACAAGTAAAAAAGATCTTGGATATTGGATTTTCACGCAATCAAATTTCATCAACCAAGTTGAAAATTTTACTAGGTCTTGAGTCTTAATGTATGTTTCATTACAAACATCTTGTTCAAAAAAGAAAAAGTACATTGCTTAATTCTTTGCAGTAATTCTTTGCAGTTTTCTATGACTGGGTCTCTAAGCATACGTTTTTTGATTTATGCACCATTATGCCACCACCATGGTGCTGTTGCAGATGATTGAAAACCTCTTTTTCATCTTTTCTTCAGCTTATCTCCATCAACTTTGGGGCTTCAGCTTTTTAATGAGCAACCATCAAAGCTTGAAAAAATGGGCTATGATATTGCAAAAACTTTGGAGGAAAACTGAATATGATCAGTTTCAGAAAAACGAAAAGAGAACAAGAGATGAGCTAACCCAGCTGCATTTACATTTACCCACAAATTTTGCAACACTAGAACGGTACTTATTAGGCTGAAAATGTGAGTTTTGGAGCATAACTTGGAGAGTTTGTCTCTAGATTTTGCAACACTTCTGTACTTCTAATTATCAGATACACTAGATTTTCTTGCCAACGATACATACATGTTTTCATAACTTTAAAATCATAATCACACCCCGTATTATCTTTCACCTTTTTGGGCAGATTCATGATAGCTATATTTTACCCATACTTCAGTGATAAGACGATTGAAATATGAACTGACCAAAATTGAACCTCGTTGTAAGCATTAAACTATAATCTATGAGAGCAGTGCAAACACATTCAGTAAGCAGAGTAATAAATCAACCTAAATTACAAAAAGTGGACCTTATTGTAAGCCATTGAACTATATTAACAATGATAACAATGCGAGTCGGAGCGCATTCAGTAAACATGATCAATAAATAAACCTAAACTAGCTTGGTTGGATACTCTTAGAGCTACTTACTGATAAATGAGAAATGTCCTAGTAAAGGCACTACATAAGAAAACTGATAAGCGCGTATAGATCTACGCCTTTCTTGCCAAACATGGAACTCATTTGGGATATAACCTCAAGTGAGTTTATATCAACCTGTTGAGTTCCCTTAATTACTTCCTTAATAATAAATTTCTCATAAACTCGAGCTGCTCATATAATCCTTTAAATTAACTGAATACGTATAATATTCAGATGGTTAACTTATACATATAATGTATATTTTAACTCCACAATGAGGAAGGTGAAACAAATTTTCGGTTCGTTTCGTGTTCCCTTATAAAATAAAACCAATGAGACGTGTGTTCTGAATAGTTTACCTAACGTATTATTCAATTGTGTTAGAGCACTGCTCGGTCGAACTCGCAAGCGTTGCTATCTCAAGCTTGTTTGTCAAGTTTAGTTGTCAAAATTATAAGTCTTGATTTCTAGTCTACTTATAGCTAAGTCTCGGATTAGGATAGAATGTGTAGTTATGCTTTAGACTTCACGACGTTCATCGATTGAAGACGAGGAACTACTAAGGGAAGCTTGTGGAACTTCATCAACAAAAGGTATGTGGAGACTTGAACTCATCTATCACTCAAAAGTCTATTTCTACTCTATGTCCTATTTGAGACAAAAGTCGTATAGCTATATAGAGTTCGATTATACACATTTGATATTTCGAGCTGAGTTTAACTCGCTTACATATTTCTCGAAATATGTGTTGGTAAGCTTTCGCTTTAACCAAGTTCATCTTATATTCTTGACAAAAGTCAAAAGATGATCATGTGAAAATCGCCTGGTAACATCTTACATGATTTGTGTGAGACAGTCATTTGGTGTAGACTCGGAATGTTTCGTATTGATAATTTGATCACTTGAAAATTGCTTTGAAGCTAATAGTTTGTGTGACACAGCTATTGTCGTCTTCTAAGAATGTTTCAATGATTGAAATGGGAGTTTAGAACAATTAACCATGATTGGATATAGCACAGTATGCGTAGCTAACTGTTGCAAGTTATTCCAAGTCCGGGAACCATAGTATGCATACCCGTATGCGTACTGGTTTGTTAGTTGAAGTCCGGGAACTTAGTATGCATATCCGTATGCGTACCGGCGTAAGTTCAAGTCCGGGAATTCAACTGAGTTTGGTGGTGTATGACAGTATGCGTACCCGTTCGCATACTGACGAACCCATACCAAATCCGACTACTTAGGTATTCGTACCCGTTTGCATACTTGAGTGGGTTATGTTCTAAAGTTGGTTTGTTCATGAACTAATACATTTGTAAAATAAGAAATGCAATCTTTTGCAAACCGTGGTTATAATTTTTATGAATTGATTTGAGTGAATCAAAATCGATTTTGCTTCAATTGTGTCTTGTATAGTTCTATGAGATTATAAACAATTGAACAACTCTAGTGATGTCGTTTTATAGTTGTAGTGGTAAAAAGGTTCGTTGCTCGAACTTGTGAAGGATTTTCGAAAATTAAATAGAATTGTTTTGACAATAATAAGAAAATACCGAGACTTTGGATTCCACCATTGACCAATTAATTGATAAACTCTAATCAATATTCATGCAATATTCTTCTTTAAAGTGATTCTAATATTTGCCTCTAATAGATTTTTGAAGTAATAATTGTAAGCACGAAGCATGAAACATCAAAAGTATTAAAACTAAGCATGTCCCATCAAAACACTTCACAACTACTCAATAAAAACCAATTTTTCTTTTAAGTTCTATGCAAATAATCATGTAAAATAATTGCAATAAATAATTAAAATAGAATTATACCACTTTTCATGGAACAATGGCTTCCTCCGTCGCCTCGGCTAAGGGGTTTAGCTTCTCATATTAATCACTTGCTCAAAATACATATTTGGTGTTCAAAAGTTGATTAAAAGAGTGAAAAGTGCTAAGCAGCGGATTCTGTAGTTGCTGAAGGTCTAAAACAGAAGTCCGAGTTGTTGCTGAAGAGCTTCTGTGACTGCAGAAAGATGCGACCGTACCTCATTGTCACTGAAAATAAGACTGCCTCTGCGACTAACTCTGAAGGTCTAATGTTCTTCGTCTTCTTCTTCTTCTCAGCAGCAGCAGGAAAGTTCTGAACTCGACTCTGTTGATTTTTTTCTCGCTTCTCTATAGCTCTAAACTTCTCCAAACTCCCCAAATTGTTCGTACCTCTAAATATGACTCGAATCAACCTATATATATCCACCAAACCCCAAAATCACTCGAGTTAATCCAAATATTTTCGTTCTTTTTCAACAGCAAGTTACGGGATTTTAATCTTCTTTTTACGCGTCAACTTGGTTTCCAAACTCTCTTAAACTCTCCCAGGACTGAATAAGGACTCCATACACTCCTATCTTGCCGTAAACTCTTCACAAATTCTTTTGTAAACCGAAAATAACTCAAATTGTGAATTCTCCCTGTTTTGCTCCAACACGGATTTCTATCCCTGTTTAATCGATTCTACAGCTCATACCATACTTGTTTATCCTTAACAGAGTTAACCCAACGAAAATCAGCCATTGAATCGCCTTAAAAATCATCCAAAATTCGAAACAGAAATTCTGTTTTTCTGACAAAATTTTCCCGCCAAAATCTGTTTTGAAAATTTGAGAAGAAATGTGACCTCCCCCTATCCAGTGCCGGTCTGTGCTTAGCAGCTGCTTGGAAATGGGTTACCCCTTATCTAAAATGAGAGTCCGAATAGCAAGTGTCCTCCCAGGAGCCTTTAACAACTTTTCGAGCCAATTTTCCCAAAAATGTTTATTCCCCAAAAATACCTACAAAGGGATAAAATACCAACATTAGTACAAAAATGGGTACTAAAAATATACACAATAGAGATGAAAATAGACACATAAATGCGTCTATCAAATACCCCCAAACTTATTATTTGCTAGTCCCGAGCAAATTAAAACTACAAAATAAAATCCTAACTCACTGTCGCAGGCATCGTCGGTTGCACTTAGCATGTGCAACAAGCCTTTAAACCCCTAGGTGACCCTAGCGGACGAGTTATAGTCTCGGGAGGGTTTACCAGAGGTGTACCCACAAAACCTTTACTCCAGACCCTAGCTATCTACGCAGAACCTTGGAATGCACTAAAGAACCTCCTTGGTTGGCATACTTATTGATTACGGGAGGAAGTACCCTGATGCGAAATTCCAATTGTTGTATATGAGTTTGCACTCAATTATACTAAAATTCATATATAAGTGACAGAGCTCTACTAAGATAGTTGCACTATGGACATCAATATCCGGAGTCAACAAATCAATGGAAAGATTAAGAGATGGATATAGAAAAACATAGCTGGTTTTGATGTTGACTAAGTGAACGGTGTTTTCTCATATCTGTCTGAAGGCCTCCACCAAGATGAACCTATCCTAATGGACGGAGATACTGGTCTGACTAATATCAACACAACTGGCATATACAAGGGAACCAGTGGTCGATAATCCTAATTCTAGATCAACTCGTCTGGCATATACAAGGGAACCAGCGGTCGATTTATTGAACACACATTTATTTATTTATGTTTTTTTTTTTTTTTTATATATTTTTTTTAACGACATGATTAGATCTTCTGGATCCAAGCGCATGCTTCTTGTCAGCAGATTACATGGTAATTCCCGTGGATCCTGCGTTCCACGCTTGTTTAGGCGACGGAGACAGGGAGAACACACATATATTGCTATCCAAGTGTTAATATTTATTCCGATTGGTCTAATTGGTCTGGTCTTTTTTTTTTTTTTTTTTTTTTTGTATCTCAATCACTCTATTTCACCCTAGCATTGGTAACAACTTGAATCGTGAGCCCCACCTAATCACTTAGAGAAACATATTTTTAAAAGAAAATAAAATAAAAATAGAAATGAAAAGGACTCAACGAGATATGGCGAAACTATCATGTTATTTCTAACACCTGAGCTCTGTGCTTTTATGAATAGACTCTTTTAGATGTTTCCATCTAATCAGATTGGTTCCTCAACTCCTAAACCAAAATGCTTCCATCCACTTAGATTGGTTAGTGCACTCCTTAATAGGCATAAATTTCTAGGCTCTGGAGTTTATAATGCAACT
>JAJJMB010016062.1:837720-866328 GCA_023531105.1 Papaver atlanticum
AAAGATAAAATTAAAAGCATGAACAAAGAGAAACTGTTACCATTTGAAGAAAAAGAGTTAAGGAAAGATATTACCGTGTTGCATGAACCATGGGTTACCTCCCAAGAAGTGCTAAGTTTAAAGTCTTCAGCCAGACTAAGAAAGGATTAGTCACCTAGAATCGTATAACAGTAGTCGAAATAACTGTGGGTCTTCAAAACCAAATAGAGCTGACCAAAGGAAACTGTAATAAACCAACGAAATAAACAAGACTAGCATGCCCTTACCTAGTTTCCTGATTAAGAAATTTATATCTAATTGTGGTTCAGGTTCAGGTTTTATGAAGGGGTCTAAATAAAATATTTTCATTGGTTGCGTTTCTTCATAGGTGGGATCCAAATTATTAGGTTTTAGAGTCTGTAGAAACTCAAATAAGAACTTAGAAGCACATAATAATAACCTAAATAATTGAGGATCCTCTAAATCAATCAGGTTTGACTTACATAATTGACCACAGTGAGAGTAGTGGTCATTCTTAAGCAAATGTGTCGATTTTAATTTCCTAAAGCATTTAGGTTTAGTCTCACAACTTAATAATCGACACATTTGGAATATAAACGTTCCCACAGTTGGAAGAAAACTATTTGGTGGGAAAACAAAGTCAATCTGGGTATCATAGCCTGGGAAAACCACATCAACCAGAGGATGGGTTTCTAACTTCTGAGCTTCTTTCTGGACATCATTAGGTTCGGGAAAACGAGTATGAAGGTAATCTTGTAAAATGGTCGAGGTACAGATATCAAGTCCCAAGTGAGGGATCTTTGTAAGAGCTAAAGGTAAGGCACATGGAGAATGATAATCACCCCCAAACTTAGAGTTTTGGGTGTCTCTGGATAGACTAGCCATAATTTCAGGTGATGTATCCTCACTCAAATTTAAAAGCTCTACGAGTTCATCTTCTTTGTCTAAGACTATTGTTTCTAAGTCGCTAGACTCTAAAACAGCATTTTCAGAATAAACCCATTCCTCTAAACCACTATCGGCTTCGTAATCAAAAGGAAAAACTACATCGTCTAAACCGGGGATATCTCTAGACAAATCCTCGTCCTTTTGAATAGGTGAATAATTATTAAAATTATTTGGATTTGAACTAGAAATAACATTATCATTATAAAGCTCAATTGGAGTAACAAATTCCTGATCACTATGCCTACATATTTCATATTCTTCATCAATACTATCCTCGTCATAATCATCATTGTAATAACATGGAAATGGTTGAACCTCGTCTAAACTAGTGTTTCCAATGCTAACCTCGTCATCTTGATTATGCAAATAACTATCCTCATTTTCAAGGGTACTATTGGAAACATTGTATTGGAAATCAAGATTATTTCGAGCAAGTCTTTCGTTCGTCTCAGCTATTCGCTTGAGGGATTCCTCTATAGAAAATTCACTCAATGGTGCAGTTCGTCTATTCATTTCCAACATAAACCTATTTGTCTGTTCAGTTAACTGCTTAAGAGACTCTTCTAAAGATACGGAAGGATCATAAACAGAAGGATCATAATAAGGACTAGTTTTCAACAGTTTGATTGTATTGTCCAAAGACGAGGTATTAGCACTATAATAATCCATATTTTCTTGCTCGTATGACCGGTGTGTGTGTGGATAGTAATTTGGCTCACCATGGTATGAACCATAACCTTCAAAAGGTTGGTGTTCCCAACCACTATTTACACTATGGTCGTAGTGAGAATAATGTCCATTTTGAAACTCAGTCGGATATTCATTGTATTGGCTTCTATCATACCAGTTCGACATTCTTAATTGCAAGGGAATTCTACACAATCACAAACAAGGTTGACTCGACCAAATCAAACCTATAAAATCTAGCAAACAACAAGCATGATGGCTCCACTTAGATTGTTTCTAGACCAGCTTCTACTCTTCCAAGAGGAAACTGGGTATAGTTTTAGCAAACCTCTCTAGAACGATCCGAATAAAGTAAGTCGAAGAGAAGTAGGAGAAGCTCAGAGGAGCTTTGATACCCCCACCTCTTTGGCAACGTTTCCCTGGGTTACAAGGCGGCTCTAATCGACTTACAGTAATCTTCCTGAACTTTGAGTTAGGCTAACAAGATACCCAATACGATCCTTTTGAACGACTTTCCTATAAGCTCGTTACCCTATCGGTCTCGTTCTAGTCAATATTTTAAGCTTAGGTTCGCGTTCGGTATCGTTTTCCTAAGGCGGGCAAGAAGAGAACGGTGATGAAATCCGAACCCTTATCTTGTATGGCCAGGCCTTGCCCTTTACTAGGAAAATAAAAGTCCGTATTCAGTCCTCAGCATATATGCACCTTAAGGAAGACAGTAAACCCGCTGACAGGGGATTCGCGGGTGTTTAGAAGTTTACCTCCCGTACCAGACGGGCGAAGAACCGCTGAAGTTGACTCGGGCCACTGACTCCTGTGTCAATGTGCGAACCCGAGGGGCCGAGACGATATCGTAATCGTCGTCCTTCCCTGCAAACAGTTTATATTTAAAAATATACCCTTCCGTAGGGTTTAAAAAATAAAAATAAAATAATAATGTCCCAAAGTCCAAATGTCCAAAAAAAATAAAAATTACAAAAATAAAGTCCTATTTACAATTTCTAAAAATAAAAAATAAAATCTAAAAAATAAAAATAAAAATAAAAAATCTAATTAATTAAAAAAAATATCTTCGTCTTTCCTCCGTTCTTTTCGCTTTGTCTAGCTTTTAATCCCCCAGGTCTTTCGTCTCCAATTCCTCTTTGATTCAAAACCTGCAACAAAAAGACAAATACCCAAGAAACGTAAAAAAGAACAAAAAGAAAAATAAAAATAAAAAATAAATCTAAAACCCTAAAAACAAGTCCGCGTCGGCGGCACCAAAAACTGTTTTGAAAATTTGAGAAGAAATGTGACCTCCCCCTATCCAGTGCCGGTCTGTGCTTAGCAGCTGCTTGGAAATGGGTTACCCCTTATCCAAAATGAGAGTCCGAATAGCAAGTGTCCTCCCAGGAGCCTTTAACAACTTTTCGAGCCAATTTTCCCAAAAATGTTTATTCCCCAAAAATACCTACAAAGGGATAAAATACCAACATTAGTACAAAAATGGGTACTAAAAATATACACAATAGAGATGAAAATAGACACATAAATGCGTCTATCATCTAGAACTAGTTTCATTTGAGTCATTTGAACTAGTTGTGTTAAGATGAACAAGGTTGATATGAAAGTGTTCATATGGCTAACTTCGGTTAACTATTGTTGAGCCAACAAGGTGTACACGTTTAGGTATGGTTACCCATATCTAAATGAAGACACTTTTCATTTGTGTGTAACAAGCTAAGTTTGATCTAACGGTTGAAAGATATTAGCTTGATTCTAATCAGGTTCTCATCTAACGGCGAATATTGAATGCTTTGTTACCAAGGTAACATTGGTTGCAAACCCTGATTTGAAGACTATATAAGGGAGAACTCTAGCAACTGGGAACTTAATCCCCACACCTCCTGTGTGATACTAGTTGCGACTAGAGTCGATTCTCCTTTAACCTAGGTTTTTCCTAAAAACATTATAGGTTAACGACTTAAAGACTTCATTGGGATTGTGAAGCTAGACCCAACTATTTTCTATGTAGTTGCGTGTTCTGATCTTCCTTTTTTCTATCATATTGAGTACTATCTTCTCTAAGATTTTCTTGATATTTAATCTCCGATATGCAAGATAAAAAGTAGTCACAAACATCTTCGTCTCATCGTTTGTGATTCCACAATATATTGTATCGCTACCATACGATTAAGATTATTGTGAGGTGATTGATATTACTAGGCTATTGTTCGATAATATAAGTCTAGCGTATCAATTGGTTCATGTTCACCTTGATTTATCAAAAGATAGAACAAAACTCATAGGTATTTCTGTTGGAGACAGATTTATCTATTCAATAAACTTTTCTGTGTGAGAAAGATTTGTTTATTAAGTCTTCGACTTTGGGTTGTAGCAAATCTTAGTTGTGGGTGAGATCAGCTAAGGGAATCAAGTGCGTAGAGTCCTGCTGGGATTCAGAGGCGTAAGGAACGCGACTGTACCTTGATCAATATGAGATTGGTTAGGGATCAACTACATTCCAGTCCAAAGTTAACTTGCAGTAGGATAGTGTCTGTAGCGGCTTAATACAGTGTGGTGTTCAAATCTGGACTAGGTCCCAGGGTTTTTCTGCATTTGCGGTTTCCTCGTTAACAAAATTTCTGGTGTCTGTGTTATTTATTTTCCGCATTATATTTATTTATATAATCGAAATATCACAGGTTGTGTGAAGTTCAATCAATTAGATAATCCAACCTTTGGTTATTGATATAAATTGATTGACACTTGAACATTGGTTTTTGGTACCGTTCAAGTTGTTTCTAATAATAATCAGGCTCACGGATTCTATCTGTTTGATTTGCTAATTACATTGAGAAACAGATATACAACTCTTGGATATATTTCCATTGATTGAGTCTTACTATCTAGTTTATTCTCTTGGAATTATATTGGAGTTTGTCCATACAGATTGCCTAAATGAAATATTGGGTGTGGTTGTTAGACCCCCACGCTTTTAATTGGTATCAAAGCAAGCAAACACGTTTAAGACCTTATAAGTATGTGTCTGTAGCTATCTGACTCTATGGACAGTTGTGCTGTCTCAATAAACGCACACCAAATCCAGGGATTTCAGAATTCTCTTCCATGACTGATTTAATAAAATATGTAGAAGAAATTCTATCTAAACCTCCACCAAGTTTAAAATCCCTTGAAGTGTTTTTAGAGCTTGAAAAGAATCTTGGGAGCTTTTCTCTTGATGTTGAGTTATACCTCCAGAAAGAGCAAGAATCTCTTGATAAGCTAAATCAAGTTATGATGAATAATATTCATGTTGAGGTTGATCTCGATTCACTAATTAGTGAGAGTAATGCTCCTCCTCTAGGTAATTCAATTGGGTGTAACAAACTAAACGAATTACAAGAAGAGTTTAAATCTATGTCTTTAGACTATATCATCTCAAAGCATGATTCAGTTCATCAGTCAAACCTTGATACACGTTCTCAAGATAATGGTATTGCCTCCTTTTGTGAGAAAATGAGGATGTATATTCTTATCAAAAGAGTTTCCCTATGCAGTACTGAACATTATCTGCAGAGACTATGTGTTATAAGTCATAAACGAAGAAATCAGGAACACAAATTACCATGTGCTCTTTCTTTGTTCTTGGAAAACTTGTAAAGACAGTCCCTTGGGTTTCTCTCAATACTGTAAGATGTAAGAGTAGTTGGGAAGAAACTCTCTCTTGGTGTCTGATAAGCACGTAAGTTCTACATTTTATACCCATATTTATATTAGCTAGGACTCGATAATTTGGCTAATAACACTATTTTAGTGCTTTTGTAGAAAGTACAAACAAATCTGATCATCGGAGAAATAAATGGCTAAGTAAGAAACTTAATGGCGTTTGCAACGAAGATGACAAAATGTAGCTGGCCTGGTATCTCCATATATCAGCAGCATATAGGTCATCTCCCGGCCAAAGAATGATACTAATGGAAACGTAGAATCATCTTTGTTTACTTATACAAGCATCAGGCTCAGGTGGATAATGGTACATGCCAGATTACAGGGTTGGTTGGCTAGAAGTCTTGGCAATGGGCTAATTCCCTTGTTTGCAGACACGCAAGGCTATAAGAAAGACGATGATGGTGCTGTAGTTTGAATGGATGCATGCATGGAGAGCTTGGACGTGACTGAGCTGGTGTTGTGGCTGAAGTGAGAAGACAAACTGGTGGACGGAGCTAATTTGGGTTTAATGGCAGTTGTGTTCGATGGAGCTCTCTACAGCAATGAAGGCTCGTCATATTGTGATAATTTTACAGCAACAGATGTTTAGTGTTATGTCATGGATCTGTGAACTTGGGTTGGTGTCAGTTCATGTCATGTGCTCTTGTATCTCGGCTATAAAGGAGAAGGTTATGGGGTCAGTGAATGAAGACATTGATGGTTTGGCAGCAACAAGGAAGGAGAAGAGATAGAAGACTACAGACATCTGCGTATGGAAAGTGGTGTTGTTTGGAGTTAAGTAGGGGTGCAATGAGAAGCCGAGAAGTAAAGACTGGTCTTGTCATTCTGCGAAGAAGTCGAGTTTGATACAATTGATGTGAACCTGGAAGGAAAAACAGAAGGTGGCGAGCAATGAGCTATGCAGTGATGATTGGTTGAGAAATGGCAGCAGGAAGCTAGGAGAATTGCATGGAATGGATGTTAACAGTTCAGGTGACGTGATAGTTACACTAGGGAGGAACGTGAGCAGGTAGAATTCTCGACAGAGTGAAGGCATGGACGGTGTCATTCATTCAAATGGGTTTTGTATGGGATTGTCCATCGAGAAGATATGGTTCGAGCAGCTGTAGTCGAACCGAGACAGAATTTCAGCTGACAATAGAAGAAAATGGATGATCGATTGTCGTTAGAAGATGAAGATTGCATGGAAGGTGCTGTTGTGTTCAAAGTACCAATTATTCTTGGTGGCTGATTTAATGGCAGGCAATGGATTCGAACACTACTTCCAAACGGAAACATCAAGCAACTTTAGAATATGGAGAGGAGTTTTGGCTCGTCTGGAAAGGACTAAGTTCAGCCAGTTTGTTTTGCAATCGGTGGCCGAGATGAAAGGCAAGGATGTGAATGGACAGAATATAAAAAGTGATGCGTTGTTGGAGTTGGATATCGATGGTACTGGACTGGGCCTTGGCTGCTATTTTTTTTAGACTCTTCGCAGCACTATATAAACGAACAGACACAAAAAGGAAAAAGGCGGTTGGGAGCTCTGGGGCGAGAGGACGAAACCAGAGAAGAGGAAAGGGAGGCCGACGGCGCTGCAACACCGAGAAAGCCATCTTGATTTGCGGAGAAACGAAAAGAAGGGTTTGGTTTTCCATTTCCATTTGATTAGCTAGTGATTGATTCGATTCTGACTTTTTTGTATTAGGGTTTATGTTGAAACCACATGGAGTTATTAGGCTATTTTCAATTGAATAATATTTAGCAAAAAACTATTATGATTTGAATAATTTAATTCCATGATTTTATATGTTGATTTTGCGATGAAATTAGTTGTTGCTTGACCGGTTCTGTACAATACAGTAACCTATGTGTTTGATTGTTAGGATCATAAATTTATTTGTCTCATTGTCTGATATTTCATGCTTAGGTTAATCCTTATGGGGTATTCTTAGAATAGTCGGGTATTATTTGTGAACCTATATTTAGTTTCGTATAACTTTCTTGCTAATGCAATTTGATGGTGCATGCTTTGGTTTAGTCTTTTGATGTGCCATGCTTAGGGCGTCCCAGTGATATTTGCGATTCTTATATATATAATAGGTGATGCCAATAGAATGAACAATAAATATTTCATGAATTATGTTTCATTTCAGTAATTGAATATAAATAGTGGTGGATACTATAAACCCTGGTTACCAACTTTCCAATTGATTTTATTTTATTTCAGCAATTTTATTTTTTTCGTTTTACATTTTTCATTATAAAAATCCCAAAAATCATTTCTTGTTAGTTCATTAGAGATATTGATTAGAGTATTTCCACCGCTCCTCGTGGGAACGACCCGTGCTTGCCTCTGTCTACTAGTTAGACACCGTGCGATTGCGGTTATTACACATAGGGTTTCCCAAAATCCTATGAATTTTTGTCATGGTGTGCAAGGATGGTTTTCCATTGTGTTCACAATGAGTTGCTCGTTAAAGGATTATTGATCTTTGCTCCAATTTTCTTTGTTATAGTTTGTTTAATAAAAATATGATACTTCATAAAAACAAACGAGCCCTTGTCACACACGTACGGTTCACGTACCCTGAACTCGTAACCATTACGTGTTTAAACCGCATTCCAGAGCGTGTTTAGCCGGTTCATATACCACCGTTTGACATATAAAAGAGGAAGAGCTCACTTCGTTTTCTTCACCTCTTCTTCCCTATAGTTCTAGTACGAAAAAGAAAACCCAAGAGTTTGTAAACTATCAATCACCATAACCTCAATCCTCAATTTTTGAGTGTTCTTGGTAATTTCATGTTTGCAAAAGAAAATCATTCGATGGGCATGTCATTAAATTCTTCATATTCTCTAGTTCCGGAGCTTCACCATTAACGACAGTTCACGCTCCCGGTAAGTTCTTCATTACTTTTGGATTCTCTTTTGTTTCAATGGATCTTAGGAAAAAATTGAATCGTGGTGAGAGTTCGGGTACTAATGCTAGTTCAAATAGGAGGGTGGTTGATAGTGATGATTAAAATGATGATGATGATATTGATGTAGATGTTCAACAACCTTATTTTGATGCTAGCCGTCAAATTAGTTTTATCAACATTTTTGCCAGGGACAAATATAATAAACTTTATAGTGGTCATTTTGTCATGGAAAGGGCATATGATCGGTCGGTTCAAGAACCGGATTTTTACTCATTCATGAATCAGTTTGAGTGGGGTGATATTCATAATAGTTTGGGGGAATCATATCCTGAAATGACTTGTGAATTTTATGCTAATCTACATGCTCCCAACAAGACCAACTGCAGTTTTAAGACTATGGTCAAAGGAACAATGTTTGAGGCTAACCGTAGTGTTATAGCTGTGTTATTAAACTTGCCTCTCCATCATTCATTTGCTATTCCTCAACCAGAAGGTCGAAGACCAAATAAGAATCAGTTGTTTGAACTACTTTTAGGAAAGAATGTGTCATAGACAGAAAGCAAACTGCCTATGGACAATATAAGCTTTCATTTGAAGATTTTTTGTAAGATGGCTGTGGCTAACTTAATTCCCAGTACGCTCGATAAAAATCTTTGGAGCAGAACTCTAGCTGAGTTGGTTTACCATCTTGTTTATGGTGAAGAGGTTGATTTCTATGGATTAATTGTTCGTCAAATGATACATATGGTCTCGCAGAAGAAAAACCCTAGTTTTCCATGCCTCATCAGCCGAATTTGTAGTCAATTTAATATTACTCAGCTTGGAACTTGTGTTGGTACTCTATCTCTCTTGATCCGGACAGACATTAACAAAATAAAGAAACCTGCCAATCCCGAAGTTGCTCATCTTCTACAAATGAATGAGTGCTTGGAAAGACAGTTGACTTATGTTGTGACGATTCATCCAGACTTAGCTGAACCAATATCTAAGATTGCTGAGGATTATTATCGCAATATGGATTAGTGTTCTTTTCTGCATGTTATTATCGCAATATGGATTAGTGTTGAACTTATTAAAACTTTTATTTTTAATGGTTGTAATAACTTTAATGGTACTTTAGCCTTGAATGATTTTATCTTTCAATTAAACTGCTAAATGTGTTAAATCCATAAGAAGTTTGGTTGAATATGTCAAAAGTTAAGTCTATTATATGTCTTTCTGCAAATATTGATGGAAAATAAAATGAACTTTTGATAACAAAGATTAAGTCTATGGTATCATTATGAAAATATTGATGAAAATAGACTGAATCTTTGTATATTCCGCAGTATTGATCTTTCCCTGATCCACTTTTATGTGAAAGTACTGTATGGCTCCGTAAGTTCTCTTATGTTGAGCATTTCCGATTAAATTAATCATGGGTTCTCTTGTGGTTAATTTAATTGAGTTTTCTGGATACAAATTCATGTTTCATGTAATTTGTTAATGTCCAAAGAAATCCTTCTTTTCTTGTAAAAGTAAGGTCGCTCTTGTTGTTCTTTCGGGAATGACATTTTATGGGGGATATTTCTTAATTGAACTTGTGATTAATTGCCAAATCTTTGTGGGGAGTGCGGCTGTGGAATATTGTAAGAGTTATCTTGTATCTTTATAAACTCCTTGATGAATACACTAAGTTTCGACTATATGAAATCATCGAAACAAAGTTGATATGTTCTCTTTTAGTCATGAAGTATCTCTATGAGAATTTCATTATGATCCCGCTAATTTTCGTACCTTTACCAATTTATATTAACAAAAAGGGGGAGAATTATTATGTAGTTCACACTACAAATACATATGGTTTACAGATCATTATGTAAGGGGGAGTGGTTTTCATTGTGAGAAGGAGTATTGACTAAGGGGGAATGATACATATCACCATAGTATTGTTGTCAAAGTTGTGATACAATTGGACTCTGATGCTGTGTAATAATACTATGCCACTGTATAACAATACGAAAACATCTTGTTTTTATATATTGTTATAGCTACGGATCTTCAACAACTATGATGTTGATTTAAACACGTTCAGAATCACTGGAGTACTTGGAAGTGACGAAGATTTCGAGTACTGTTGAAGAACCAAGGAAATCAAGCATTTGGATGAGAAGCTACAAAGTTTATCTATTTTGCAATCCATATGTATTGATAGTTTTGTCACTAAAATTGACAAAGGGGGAGATTGTTAAAGCACTGCTCGGTCGAACTCGCAAGCGTTGCTATCCCAAGCTTGTTTGTCAAGTTTAGTTGTCAAAACTATAAGTCTTGATTTCTAGTCTACTTATAGCTAAGTCTCGGATTAGGATAGAATGTGTAGTTGAGCTTTAGACTTCACGGCGTTAATCGATTGAAGACAAAGAACTACTATGGGGATCTTGTGGAACTTCATCAACAAAAGGTATGTGGAGACTTGAACTCATCTATCACTCAAAAGTTTATTTCTACTCTATCCCCTATTTGAGACAAAAGTCGTATAGCTATATAGACTTCGATTATACACATTTGATATTTCGAGATGAGTTTAACTCGCTTACATATTTATCGAAATATGTTTTGGTAAGTTTTCGCTTTAACCAAGTTCATCTTATATTCTTGACGAAAGTAAAAAGACTATCATGTGAAAATCGTCTGGTAACATCTTACATGATTTGTGTGAGACAGTCATTTGGTGTAGACTCGGAATGTTTCGTATTGATAATTTGATCACTTAAAAATTGAATGAAGCTAATAATTTGTGTGAGACAGCTATTGTCTTCTTCTAAGAATGTTTCAATGATTGAAATGGGAGTTTAGAAAAATTAACCATGATTAGATATAGCAGAGTATGCGTACTTGTATGCTAACTGTTGCAAGTTATTCCAAGTCCGGGAACTATAGTATGCATACCCATATGCGTAGTGGTTTGTTAGTTGAAGTCCGGGAACTTAGTATGCATACTCGTATGCGTATCGGCATAAGTTCAAGTCCGGGAATTCAACTGAGTTTGGTGGTGTATGACAGTATGCGTACCCGTTCGCATACTGGCGAACCCAGACCAAATCCGGCTACTTAGGTATGCGTACCCATTTGCAAACTTGAGTGGGTTATGTTATAAAGTCGGTTTGTTCATGAACTAATACATTTAAAAAATAAGGAATTTAATCTTTTGCAAACCGTGGCTATAATGTTCATGAATTGATTAGAGTGAATCAAAATCGATTTTGCTTTAATTGTGTCTGGTATACTTCTATGAGAATATAAACAATTGAACAACTCTAGAACTAGTTTCATTTGAGTCATTTGAACTAGTTGTGTTAAGATGGACAAGGTTGATATGAAAGTGTTCATATGGCTAACTTAGGTTAACTATTGTTGAGCCAACAAGGTGTACACGTTTAGGTACGGTTACCCATATCTAAATGAAGCCACTTTTCATTTGTGTGTAACAAGCTAAGTTTTATCTAACGGTTAAAAGATATTAGCTTGAGTCTAATCAGGTTTTCATCTAAAGGTGAACATTGAATGCTTTGTTACCAAGGTAACATTGATTGCAAACCCTGATTTTAAGACTATATAAGGGAGAT
This sequence comes from Papaver atlanticum, assembly GCA_023531105.1. NCBI lineage: Eukaryota > Viridiplantae > Streptophyta > Magnoliopsida > Ranunculales > Papaveraceae > Papaver > Papaver atlanticum. Next base: position 849,575 of record JAJJMB010016062.1, read on the forward strand.
CTCTAGCAACTGGGAAACATAATCCCCACACCTCCTGTGTGATACTAGTTGCGACTAGAGTTAATTCTCCTTTAACCTAGGTTTTTCCTAAAACCATTATAGGTTAACGACTTAATGACTTCATTGGGATTGTGAAGCCATACCCAACTATTTTCTCTATAGTTGCATGTTCTGATCTTGCTTTATTCACAAACAGTAGTCACAAACATCTTCGTCTCATCGTTTGTGATTCCACAATATCTTGTTTCGCTACCATACTATTAAGATTATTGTGAGGTAATTTATATTACTAGGCTGTTATTTGAAGAATATAAGTCCAGTGTATCAATTGGTTCCTGTTCACCTTGATTTATCAAAAGACGGAACAAAACTCATAGGTATTTATGTGGAAGACAGATTTATTTATTCAATAGAATTTTCTGTATGAGACAAATTTGTTTATCAAGTCTTCGACTTTTGGGTCGTAGAAACTCTTAGTTGTGGGTGAGATAAGCTAAGGGAATCAAGTGTGTAGAGTCCTGCTGGGATTAAGAGGCGTAAGGAACGTGACTGTACCTTGATCAGTGTGAGATTGGTTAGGGATCAACTACATTTCAGTCCGAAGTTAACTTGCAGTAGGCTAGTGTCTGTAGCGTCTTAATACAGTGTGGTGTTTAAATATTGACTAGGTCCCAGGGGTTTTATGCATTTGCGGTTTCCTCGTTAACAAAATTTATGGTGTCTGTGTTATTTCTTTTCCGATTTATATTTGTTTATATAATTGAAATATCACAGGTTGTGCGTAGTTCAATCAATTAGATAACCCAACCTTTGGTTGTTGATATAAATTGATTGACACTTGAACGTTGGTCTTTGGTACCGTTCAAGTTGTTTCTCATAATAATCAGGCTCACGGATTCTATCTGTTTGAATTGCTGATTACATTGAGAAACAGAGATACAACTCTTGGATATATTTCCATTGATTGAGTCTGACTGTCTAGTTGGTTCTCTTGGACTTATATTGGAGTTTGTCCATACAGATTGCCTAAATGAAACATTGGGTGTGGTTGTTAGACCCCCACTTTTTCAAATTGCATACCGACACTACTTTCCAATAACACCAAAACTTTCCACTTTCTTTCAGTAACTCCAATACTATTCACTAGCTTGATCATATATGTCAGCAATTACTTACCAAGTCGTCGGCCTTCTATACAATGACTAAATGTAATTCTGTCCGTCACAAAAACTTACCCAAGAAACTAAATATCAGTTTTTTAAAATTTTCAAACTTCATGAAATTTGAGATAATCCATCAAAATCAAACAATTTCATTCAAGCAAAATCCAACAAACAAATTAATAATACAAACTTCTGCAGAATATCACCTAAATCGATCAGAATCGATCAATATCGTTATCGAATTCATTCACAATGTAGATTAAAAAAAAATCAATTCTTAAAATCCATTTGAAGGATTAATAAGAGAAAATTCGGTATAACCTTAATGGAATTAGAACATAACAGTAGCCATTTCAACGATTGAACCTCTTATTAAAGTTGATATATGGAACAGAAGAAGGAATTTCTACACCCTCAGGCTCACAAATGATGAAGACTACACCACTATCAGACAAGAAGGTACTAGAGGTGTCTTTGATAAGCTTATGATCCTTGTTGAAGTTTATTTTGAAGGACCTACTTGATTGATGAAGAGTTATTCACAAAGTTCATGGTTTGGATTCTCATCAAAAGAATCACAAACACATCATCCCAGAAATCAGAGGCATCCTCAAATCAGTTGAGTTTTTCAAGATGCTAGAAGGCCTTATGGAAGGGATAGATATTAAAAGAACATGGAAGTCATGCTGACTATAGATGTTACTAGACCTCTCAAATTTGGGATTCAAGCTTTTGAAACAACAACCATATCTCATTGGTTAGTGATTCATGTCATAAGGGCAACAAATTAATCGAGATATTTCCCACTAATTAACTAGTAATATAGCGGTAGTAAGGATCGTTCCCACAGAGAGCTGTGTAATTGATAGGTTATTTAGTTCAGCAAAATAAAGTAAACGACAAAGGGGATTGGTTAAAGTAAAATAAAAAGAAACAAATAAAAGAAAGATGATCAAGGGATCCTTCGCCGTTACCAAACGTTAATCGGGTATGTATACTTATCTATCTTCCGTCAGAATCATTCATCACAAACCGTAGAATAGCAGGTACGCTTAGCTATCCCCAAAACTCCTTATGTCACTGGATAACAGGTACGCTTAGTCACAAGATTCTATCCAACTGAGCCGCCTTGAGGTACGCTTACAAGGTGTAACTCGATCGAATGCTTTAAGCTTTGTAAATTTAGGTTTGATCCCAGCAGGTAAACTCAATACGCTGGGTTCACAAACTAGTGTTGTCTTTGTTAGAGCACTGCTAGGTCGAACTCGCAATCGTTTCTATCTCAAGCTTGTTTGTCAATGTTAGTGATCAAAACTATAAGTCTTGATTTCTAGTCTACTTATTGTGATGTCTCAGACTAGGATAGATTGTGTAGTTGATCATTACACTTCATGACGTTCATCAATTGAAAACGAAGAACTACTAAGGTGATCTTGTGGAACTTCATCAACAAAAGGTATGTGGAGACTAAAACTCATCTATCACTTGGAAAGTATATTTCTACTCTATCTCCTATATTGAGACAAAAGTCATATTACGATAGTTTTCAATTATACACATTTGAGATTTCGAGCTGAGATTAACTCGCTTACATATTTCTCAGAATATGTGTTGGTAAGATTTCGCTTCAACCAAGTTCATCTTATATTCTTGACGAAAGTCAAAAGATGATCATGTGAAGATCTCCGAGTAACATCTTACATGGTTTGTGTGATATAATCATTTGGTGTAGACTTGGAATGTTTCGTTATGATTATTTCAATATCTTGAAAATTTCTTTGATGCTAATAGTGTGTGAAAACGGCTATTGTCATCCTCTAAGAAAGTTTCAATGATTGAAATAGAGTTTATAATACTTAACCAACATTGGATTATAAACATAGTGTGCATTCTTGCATGTATGTGATCCATTACCGGAACTAAAGTATGAATACCTGTATGCGCACTTGTAGTTGTGAAATTCCGTGTACCAAGTACACATACCGGTATGCATACTTGCGTAAGGTATAGGTCCGGGAATTTCAACTTGGTTTCGGAAGTGTACTTAGGTATGCATACCCGTTCGCATACTGGCGAACCCAAACTCAGACCGGCTACTTAAGTATGCGTACTCGTTTGCATACTTGAGTGGTTAAAGTTCTAGAATTGGTTTGTTCATGAACTAATACATTTATATATTAAGGAATGCATTCTTTGCAAACCGTGGCTATAATGTTCATGAATTTATTCGAGTGAATCAAACCAATTTTGCTTCGATTATATTCTTGTATATTTCTATGAGAATATAACAATTGAAAAACTCTTTAACTAGTTTCATTTGATTCATTTGAACTAGTTATGGTTAAGATGAATATGGTTGATATGAGAGTGTTCATATAGCTAACCTCGGTTAACTACGGTTGAGCCAACATGGTGTACACGTTTAGGTACAGTTACATAAACCTAAATGAGGGTACATTTCATTTGTGTATAACAAGATAAGTTCGATCTAAAGGTTGAAAGATATTAGCTTGTATCTAATCAGGTTTTCATCTAACGGTGAATATTGAATGCTTTGTTACCAAGGTAACTTAGATTGCAAAACCTGATTTGAAAACTATATAAAGGAGAACTTTAGCAACTGGGAAACCTAATCTCCACACCTCATATGTGATACTAGTTGTATAAGATAGAGTCGATTCTCCTTTAACCTTAGGTTTTTCACAAAACCCTGTAGGTTAACGACTTAAAGACTTCATTGGGATTGTCAAGCCAGACCCAATTATTTTCTCTATAGTTGCGTGATCTGATCTTGCTGTTTCTATCGTATTTGAGTACTATCTTCTTTAAGATTGGCTCGAGATTTATTCTCCGATAGGAAAGATAAAAATTAGTCACAAACATCTTCGTCTCATCGTTTCTGATTCTACAATATCTTGTTTCGCTATCATACGATTAAGATTATTGTGAGGTGATTGATAATACTAGGCTGTTCTTCGGGAATATAAGTCCGGTTTATCAATTGGTTCCTGTGCATCTTGATTTATCAAAAGACGGAACAAAACTTGTAGGTATTTTTGTGGGAGACAGATTTATCTATTCAAATAGACTTTTCTGTGTGAGACTGATTTGTTTATCAAGTCTTCGACTTTGGGTCGTAGTAGCTCTTAGTTGTGGGTGAGATCATCTAAGGGAATCAAGTGCATAGTAACCTGATGGGATCAGAGACGTAAGGAGCGCAATTGTACCTTGAATCATTGTGAGATTGATTAGGGTTCAACGACAGTCCAGTCCAAAGTTCATTAGTAGTAGGCTAGTGTTTGTAACGGCTTAATACAGTGTGGTGTTCAAATCTGGACTAGGTCCCGGGGTTTTTCTGCATTTGCGGTTTCCTCGTTAACAAAACTTCTAGTGTCTGTGTTATTTCTTTTCCGCATTATATTTTGTTATATAATTGAAATATTACAGGTTGTGCGTTGAATCGATCAATTGGGAAATCCAACCTTTGGTTGTTGATTGAAATTGATTGATCCTTGAACATTGGTCTTTCGTAGCGTTCAATTTATTTCTCTTATATTCAATCGGGCTCGCAAATTCCTATTTGCGGATTACAGATTGAATTGAGAGATAGAGATATAAAACTTTTTGATATACTTTTCTCTAGATTGAGTCTAACTTGCTAGTTGATTCTCTTGAGAGTATATTGGAGTTTGTCTATTCAGATTGCCAAACGAATTATTAGGTGTGGTTGTTGTACCCCCGCATTTTCAGTCTTCACACACGATTACTTCACAGAATCCCTCTGCAAGGTATCACGTTCTCTACTTGTGTAGGATATGCACGACAATTACGGATCGGTCCAAATCTCTACTAGCAATAGAATGATCAATAGAGTAATCCAATTGTACACTTGAATAATCTAGAAATCAATCATAAACCCTATTTATAGAAAAGACAATTGATGATGATTAAAACTTCAAACAAACTTGTATTAACAAATCAGACTTCACGTCTAGAACATTGAATTCATCCTTAATCAACAAAGGTTTAGCTACACATGATTACAAGAAGAATGGATTCCCCCTAAAGGGATAAACCTTAGGTTTTGATGTAAGAGATGTAATATGATATCGTGTAAAAGATATTGAAGATGATCCCTTCTTAAGGCTATGGATGTCTTCTTATATACAACTCTCAAAGTTAGGCTTTAGAATCCCTCCAGGACCGTGTTTTTTTGAGATAGAAGTCAAATTCGCGTCCAAATATGTCCCAGGAAGTTGTCAGGTTCGGCTCATAACTTGTCGACCTTTCTCAGACGAACCTGACAAGTGAAATTTACTCCAGGTGAGTGTTAGGTTTGGCTCACTTGATTAAAGATGGTATGGCCTCATTCTTTTTGCATTCTTTTCGTATTCTCGTTCTATTCAAGATGGTATTAAGAACTCTTAGATTTGAATGAGTTTAATTTGGTCCTTGGCCCTTCTTCATCGATAGACTCCACTTCCTTGCTCATTTAAGCACTTTGTAGCTCCTTTTTAGATGATTCAACTGATATGACACATAAACTAGAAAATAATCATAATAACAAGTAATATGCAAGAATTATAGCTAAAACAAGGATGGAATTGACATTCTAAACATGTAAATTAAGCACCTATCATTTAGATTTTTCCTATGCCCTCAATGTCATAAAATTTTGCAGGGTTTGAAGAATCCTTGACCATCATAATAACCAACTTTGTGTCATCCCTGCAACCCCAAGATATCAAAACCCCACCTCCATTCAACCCCATACACCAACATCTACCACAAAACATAAAAGTATAATTTTCCCATCCATATACCTTATTCTGACAAAGATGATATTATGGGATTTGAAGCTAAAATGAAGCATACTAAGAGGCTTGAATTGGAAAAATGCAATAGCCAATTTTGAAGTCTCCTCTAGCAGTCCTATCATCTTTTGAGATGGTCAATCTCCTAGAGTTAGAAATAAGGAAACCAATCAACACCCTGATGTAGTTCTATGTCAAATGAGAAACAAAAAGCTTACCCTTACAAAAATAACTCAAGGTACTTACAAGAAAAAGCTACCAAACTTGAAAATTGCTACCAGAGAACATGGATAATATTTTTTTGTAGACTCCAATACTATCATTCTATGCATAGTCTTTCCTGCTACTAGCCCACCAAACACATTCTCTTTCAACACTCACCTCACCTCAGCTCAAATCATGGATATAATGGATGCTGAGCTCCTAAAAAAAAAAGCAGCTTGGGATGCCAATAAAAAATGTCACCAATTCAATCATGAGGTTAAGAATTCTCTCATTTTGGGAACCATACCCCTGAAGTTATAAGGAAAAACCCAATAATCCTAAAGAACCTGAAATACTTAAAAGAACCAAGGATACTTTTGTTGTTACTAGAGAGTTGCAGTTGGCTAAGGACAATGGTTTGGCTAATAGTGTCTTGGAATGCTGTCCAACTGATATTGTGGTAAGTACTCTACCCCATCTATCTATGCTATCTGTTTTTTCATTACTTATTTGCTTACTAATTTTTTCAGGCTTAGCATAAATTCTCTCCATTACTTTAGCAAGTTTCATAAGAACAACCTTCATCATTATGAGGCCATAGCTAGAAGAATTATGTCTAAGTATCCCACTGTCTCTTACTTTTGGCAATTCTTCACCTCTTTAGCATGGAATTGGCAAGGTTTAGGAAGAAGAGATACTAATAAGTACCTCAATGACATGCTCAATAAGTTAAATCTCGATATTCTCTTCATTTTTGAAACAAAGCAGAAAAAAGAAAATTTAAGGAAAATTATGAAGGGTGTTAATTTGCAAAACTATTGGTTTGTGGAACCACGAGGTGCTAGTGGCACTGATGTTCGTATGGATTTGATATGGAAAAATAATATCTCCATAGATTTTATTGACTTATCTTTCAATCATATTAATGCCATTGTCAATACTGCTCATAGCCCTTCTTATTTATTCATTGGTTACTATGGCAGCCCTTATGATCTGGCTAAGAAAACTGAGTCATGGAAATGAAAACTGAGTCATGGAAATGATTGAGAATACTTCTCTAACTAATAAGCTTCCATGGATGATCATTGGGATTTTAACATTATTCTCCATGACTCTGAATAATACAATGCTTATATCATATAGACGCAACAGAAGCTAACTTGTTCAATGATAAAATTAATGATCTGGATCTCATGGAATTGGGTTTACTGGTTGTCCTTTTACTTGGTCAAACAAGAGATCTGGTCCAGCGATCTATCTGAGCATAAACTTGATCAGATGGCTAGCTTATAAAACCTAGCTATTGTTGTTCCCCATCACCACCATTTATAACATGCTTGCTATTGGTTCTGATCATCATCATATTCTGCTAATTCTAACCCTCACTGGAAAAGTGGAAGTATACCCTACAAAATTTTGGGCCTTGGATTGATCATGAGGAATTGTTTTGAGGTAAAAACTGATTCTGCTGGAAATGGTAAATTTGGGTGTGCCGCCGAGAAACGAATCTAATACCTAAAACAATGCACTGCATGGGAGTACTTTAGATTCGAGAGATCAATCTGTAAAATTCTAGCCTAAATCAAGAAATGGCCATTCCAGTCTTGCTTCAGTCACAAAATGAAGGAGAAGGGTTGATCTTAGGGAGGGAAGCGAAGAAGGTGTTGAGATAAGAATGGTTAACTCTGAAGGTGTGGTTGTTTTATGACTTGTATCAGAATGTGGAACTTGCCTGCGGGATGCAAGCTATGAGTTCTTTGGTGTTTTTCTGGATACTTGTGTATGATAACCGTTGTTTTGAGGGTGGTGTGATTCGAACCCAGCAAGTTGTGTGCGTTATGTGAATGCTCCACCATTATGCTGCATCCCCCATTCGTGACATGTTTGATGTCTCGAGTATTTTAGCGGAAAATATGCAGCAGGTTGCTGGGTGGGTCTTGTTTGCAAGACCTAGTTATTTTGACCAATCACGCGCAAGCCAGGCGGCGGGTGGTCATATGTTGCGAGTCAAATCATGATACTTGCCGCAAGAAATAACATGTAATGATTTTAAGTCAAATAATTAAATTATTTGTGAAATCGATATTTATAAAACATCGTTTATAATCAATGCATGTAAAGTATCGCTTTTAAGCAAGCAGCTAAAAAATAATCGATGCTCGTGAAGCATCGTTATGTAAAGCTCGTTCAAGTTAGTCGCGGAGCTTAATGTCTTAAAAGGAACGTGACTGGCCATTTTCAAGAAGCTTCCAGGAGCCATTCACACGCGCCAAAGGAAGGCCGGTCGGTCCTTATAGGAGAGTGATGGATGGCGATCACGATGACATCTTATTGGTCGCCTAAAATTAGATCTAGGCCGGTCAATTCGGGTAGCGAAGTTGGACGGACGAGATGATTTGCGGCAGTTAATGGCTATTGTTGAATTTATTGAAATTCCTAAATGCAGCGCCACTAGCCACTTTCGGGCGACCGTTTGGGGGCCATATAGGCAAGCCGCTGCTTTGACTATTGCAGCTTATGGAAGGGGGGAGACCGTTGATCATGGCCACATCTTGTTGGCCGCCTAAAATAGGAGTTAGGCCGGCCATTTCGACTGGCAAATTTGGACGGCCGAGATGATTTGCGGTAGTTAATGGCTGCCGTGGATTCAATTTAGGTTTTAAAAGCCGTGTGGCCAACCCATTTTGGGCCAACGGTTTTTGGTGTTGGCGGCATACTGTGGACCATTCGACCGGACAGCGCTATAGTCGGCCACTAGTGAGCGTATGCGTGCTTTGTCCGTCGATCGGAATTGAATCTAGGTCGGCCGATTCGGCTGGCGAAGCTGGACAACCGAGATCGTTTTGCGGCAGCAATGTAATGCTGCTTAATAAAAATTAGGGTTTTTTAAGTCGCGTGGCCAACTAGATTTTGACAATCGTTTAGTGGCTCTGTTGGCGAGTTGGAAGGGCTCCGATTGGCCGGAGTATTAGTGGGCCCACTGGTGTGCCTGATGACTCTTATCCGGTCGCGTTAGGGAGTGGCCAAGCTTGATAAATCAGCCGGCCAAAACGTGCAGCTGTGATCGTTTTGAGACTTACATGGGAAGCCTATGTCCAATTCCTTAAGGAATTAAGTGTATCGACCAACCAACTTCCACTTTTAATAGAAAGTGCATGTGGCGCTTTCAAAGCAACCTGATTGGTCGATGGGAAAGGGGGCCGACAAGCAGCAACATGGAGCGTGGCCATCCGTCCACAGGTGGCGCCTGCTGAAGCCAATCGGTCGGCCAAGTGGCGCGGCCACGCCTCCTTTTTCCGCTGCTCTTACTTTCCGCAGTTCCTCTTTATTTCTTGTTTTCTGATTTTTGGTAGGATCTTGCTACTACCTGATGGGTCAATTTCCTAGTTTGCCTAGGTTTAGTTTCGACCAATAGGGTTCGAACTATCGTGCAGGGCGCAAAAAATCTAATTTTTGCAAATTTATAAAATTAGGTTAAAGAACTGAATTTTGCGGGTTTCCGCAAAATCAATCAATTTTTGGTGAATTTTGCATACTGATACAAAAAATCACTAATTTAATATCAAAGGGCAGCATAATTTTGCGTCCCTCTAATTGAGTACTTCCACACGCATCTTAATCCTTACACTTCGGGAGATTCGTGCTACTCGGCTAGGAGCGAGCATTAGTCGTCATGTCATGTCAGTATTAAGAGGTCAATTAGGGAACATGACATATAATAAATACTCATAAATTTATAGAATATTTGGGATTGTTGATACACGCACCATTCTGGATAAATTTCATATAAATATATTGAATTGCTCAATACACATGTAAGTAAAGAGGCCTGGGCACTCATTACTTTTAAATGTCTCAACTTCTTTGCAGAATGATGGCGCATTAAATACAAGGTTTTATAATTTTATCCCTTAACTAAAAACCACCATCAACATTAAGTCCCTGCTTAGTACGTAACAGTGACATTGTTGTGGGGTAAGCACTAGATAGTGACAGACGAGGATAAAAATTGAAAAGACGAGACATGAAAAGGTTACCAGGAAAAGTTTGATTGACCTTTGGAAACAGGTCCGTGCGGATGGTGATCTTCGTACCGGCGCGTTGCTAGTTCGGCCATGGAGCGTTGGCGTCACGGGCCCAACTGCCTTTCTCCGTGCATGGTCCAAAAGGAAACCCTCCTTTACTCAAATCCAAAGGCTCTATGTGTATAAAAGGGAATCGACCTTCCCTCTTCTGGTATGAAGTAGTGACTCTTTTCCCATTTTGCTTCATTGTAGTTACTCAAAAGTAAACAGTAACTTAAGAAATTCTTGTTTGAATAAGATGTCACCTGGAGATGTTTCTGCTGCCAAACTGGGAAGTGTTAACAATTCCAAAGATAGGCCGAATGTAGATGATGAATTCTTCACAAAGTGTTACACAGCTGCAAGGACACATCCCGACCATGTGATAACCCTTCTCACTGATTCAGAAAATGAAGGAGTTGTTCAGTCAATTTCTCCAGAGCATGTAATAAGGTTTTGTCTCCAGAGGAAAGAGTATCCAGCTTCTCCCATTGACTTCAAGATTTGCCATAACCTAATGCTCTCATATGATGGATAGATGAGATACATGATGTGCAACGACCATGTCAGGGACAATCTGATTAAGGCACAAATCGCGGATGCTGTCATGGCGTCTGCAACACTTCGTATTAGGAAAGATGCTGCAGGTTTGATTACTTTCATTTCTATATGGTGCATGTCCACTCATATGGCCATATGTATATGGGGCGATATGACTATTACTTTAAAGAGTGTGGCTATTCTGTTGAATCTTCCAGCTGTAGGAAATCTTGATTTTGAATTATCCAATGAAGAAGAAATAATGCACGTCACTCTAGTTAAGAAGAAAGAAGGATATAATCGACAGGAAAATGATAAAAAATGCTTCTATACTTGGTGGGTGTCTGAATGGTTTCCTACGAAACCAAAACCGGATCAGGTATTGAATGACACGCTCAGTGTTGCTGCATTTTTATCCTTGTGGCTGTCTAGCTATGTTTTTGATGATGGCTCCGGCATGAAGGTAATAAGACGGAAGCTTGTTAAATTTGCTATTAAGCTGGTGCAAGGTGTTGCTCTTCCCATAGGCAGCTTGTTCCTTGGTTCCTTGTATTCCCATCTGGATTCCCTAGCAGTGGACATGTATGCTTCCAACGGATATATGAAGATAGAATCACATGTTCACATCGCCTTTCTCCAAGCATGGTTGTGGGAGCATTTAGAAGGTTATGCTCCTAATCCTGTAGCTTCGTTTTATAGTATATATGGAGGTGCTAGAATACTTAGTTGGTTGAAGAAGCGCCCAAAACCTGGCTTAAGGATCATCGATTTCTTTGAAAACGTGCATGCAGTTAACTTTCGTCCCTGGGCACCAGCTCACACATCTATAGCTCAACCGGATACTTTTGCTTCCGTCTCGGGCATAACATTGCATTCTGATGGAGAGAATCTGAGTATTGGAGAAACTGTGTGTATGCGAAGTTGTATACCTGGACATGTTCCATCTTTCTTCAACGAATCTTTTACTGTGGTTCCTTATAATATCGACAGAGATGCTCGTCAGATGGGTTTTGATCAGGGAATTCCGTTCCACCATCCGTTGATGCCCTCAAAAGACCTTTTGACATCTGTTTTTGATAGTAGTGTTTTCGCAAAAAAGAAGAGCCTCCCATTCTTGCTCCCAGGAAGAAAGCCGGTGGTAACCCCTAAGTATAAGTAATTCTGGCAGGAAGAGTTCTTTGCTCTTCATCAATTCGTGTAGGACGTCATGACGGATCCACGCGGCAAGCCCTCTCCTAAGACTTTAGAAAAACATAAGCTGTTGAAGCCGCTTCCTTCGGGTAAGCGGAAATCTTCTGGAAAAGGTAGAAACAGTCCCCAGGAAAAGGAGCGGAGGTCAAAAAGGCGTGCAGGTGGTATCCGATCAGCTTCAACATCCCCAACGATCTTCAATTCTTCCAATATGCAGGTATGTATGATTTTCCTTCCGACCTGGCCGAATTATTTAAATATTTCGGATTATCCTCACTGAACATCTTTCTTTTAATTCAGGGTCTTGATGATATGAATTCCTTTAGTACACTCACACGCAGCCGCAACATGGCGCCTCCCGAAGAGAAATCCGGCGATACTGAGTCTCTTGAAGATGAAGAGGAAGACGAAGAAGGTTCGGGATCTGGAGATAACCTTGAGATAGAGATTAACCCCAATGAGGATGTCGCTGCGCCTTCCAATGAGGAAATGGACGCCATGTCCGTTACTACGGGTGTAATTGTTTCCAAAGAGTCTTCTAAAATTTAAGGAGCGCTGGTCATAAGGTCTGCTGCAGGCGCCATTTTCAACCCTCCGTTCGTTGCTCCCTTCGCAGATCATATGTTGATTGGAGGATTCATCTTTCCAGTTAAGTATGCGGAGTTGTATACCCGAATATGGGAGAAGCATGGACACATCGCAATGACCAAGAATATTGACAGTCATGTTTCGTTGGTTAAACATGTGGAAGAGGCCCTATCTTCAATCCATGATATGTGCAGCGTGAATGGACACACCATTTCTGAGGAAGTAATCTCAAGATGGGAGTACCATCGGGACATGTGCGTGAACTTTGAGTTTAACGCCTCCTGGTTCTGCGAAGGATTTTTCAAAATCCAAAAGCTGCAAACTGAAGTGAACGAGGTTCCCTTCCTGGATCTCATTAATCAACAGGAGGTAAAGATCGAGAAGTTAACCCGGAAACTGAAGTTGAAGCAGGTTGTTCTCCAAAACATGAAGGACACTTTCTCCAAGAAGAATGAGTTGTTGTTGGATGATTTCCCTTGAACACTTTTATTTTTTCTGAACTTTCTCCTCTTAGGTTTTTTTTTGAACGGCAAGAGACGCTTCTTTTGTGGTTTGATTTTCTAGTTTTGATCTAATAGGTAATTGCTTTGTGAGGATTTTTTTGAATTGATTTACTCTTGAAATGATTTCGTGAGTAATTTTCTGAAAGGAATGATACTTGGATCAACTAATAAGTTGGAATCCTAATTATGAATGCAAATAGCGCAACCATTTTGGAGAAGTTGTAAATATTGCATGAAGAAGGAAAATACTAAAGTGATATGATATTTTAGAACAACTGGGTTATTGGCTTCTACTCTCAACACGGGACTGACGTCTGTGTCAAGTCCCAAGTGAATTCCAAAACAATTGGTAATGTAAACATTGTTTGATGAGACTTACTTTTTCACGAGGCCTCCAACAAAACTGAATTTTCCAGGATAATTGCTTCAAATCCAAATTCATTGTGCTACGCATCCCTAGCGATGAGAAGTCCCCAGTCATTTTTTTTTATTGCTCTTGCAACGTCTGGAATCATATGGAGCCATTGTTCCTTCGATAAATAAGATGCGTTTATCGGGGACGGCTATAACTAGGACCTTGAAAATATTTTTATGTCGATCCGCGGTAAAGTGGAAGATCTTCAGTTCCTAGGCGCAGCTCTCCTGAATTAATCTTTTCTTGGACAATGTGCTTCATACCCTTGCATTCACCGGTAGGATGATGGATGAACCTGTGATAGTGGAAATATCTCGAATATAACATCTCTTGATCAGTTGGTGGACGCCATACGGGAGGCAGTTGAACCACTCCGTCTCCTACCCAAACTTCCAGTAACTCCAGAATTCTTCTTTTGGGGAGCGGGAAGCGCGGGTACTTCGAGTCTGGCTTCTCTCGCGTTAGCGGCTGTTGTGGTGGAAACTCTTATAATCTTTGACACGAAGCTCGTTTCGAGGGCGGAGTTAAGACTCGAGTGAGTGTTGACTCAGGCGCAGATCGCTTAGTTCGGTAATTTTTTTAGAATGCAACTTCTCTTGACGGCCCTGCATCGGTGACAGCAATGTGAAGTGGTTGGATTGAATACTGCTCATTGGCGTGGTTCCCATCTTCATAGGTGCCTTGGTAGATTTCCCCTTCTTTAGGTGCCTCTCTTTAGCAAGGTTAGAGCGGTCGTGGATGCGGACTGCTGGAAAACTCTCTGAACTTCTGCGAGGGTCTGGAGATACATGTTTTCCAACAAAGCTTCATAGGCCGGCTCTTTACCTTTATCTTGCAGATATTGTGACGCACCTAGCAGGTCTCTTTCTTTGGTCTTGTAAAACTGTCTCAGCTCTTCGTCGTTGGCTGAATTTAGTTGGTCATTTCCTTTCTGCTCTTTTCCGATACGGCTACGTGCTCTGTCGGCATTGTCATTGGCGGAGGCACAAACTTCAGACAAGGATTCGACATTTTTCATATCATCTCTGAAATTGGTGGCATTCTCTGATCGAATGGTTGCTGACTCTTGCCACAATCATTTTTCCATACTCTTTAGGAGACAAAACGTCTCATTTTGCAGCTTGATAATATTAGCTTGATTTGCGACAACATACTCTAGCATTTTGGCTATACCTTCTATGGTGATTGGATTTTTCGCGGCTTTGGGAGAGTTTTGCTGATGGGAGTACATCATAAAGTGGAAAGTTGAGATGGATGATTGAAGATGAATTCTGGTTAATGACTGAATTTATACCTAAAATCAACACTATTCTCAATTGGTTGAAGAAATGATTTTTTGTAACTGAGAGATCAATCTCCCACTGTGGTCGCCAGTTGTTTTGGGATAAAAACTGATTCTGCTGGAAATGGTAAATTTGGGTGTGCCGCCGAGAAACGAATCTAAACCCTAAACAAATGCACTGCACGGGAGTACTTTAGATTCGAGAGATCAATCTGTACAATTCTGGCCTAAAACAAGAAATGGTCGTTCCATTCTTGATTCGGTTAAAAAATGAAGGAGAAGGGTTGATCTTAGGTAGGGAAGCGAAGAAGGTGTTGAGATAAGAATGGTTAACTCTGAAGGTGTTGTTGTTTTATGACTTGTATCAGAATATAGAACTCGCCTGCGGGATGCAAGCTATGAGTTCTTTGGTGTTTTTATGGATACTTATGTATGATAACCGTTGTTTTGAGGTTGGTGTGATTCGAACCCAGCACGTTGTGTGTGTTAGGTGAATGCTCCACCATTATGCTGCATCCCCCATTTGTGACATGTTTGATGTCTCGAGTATTTTCGTGAAAAATATGCAGCAGGTTGCTGAGTGGGTCTTGTTTGCAAGACCTAGTTATTTTGACCAATCACGCGCAAGCCAGGCGGCGGGTGGTCATATGTTGCGAATCAAATCATGAGACTTGTCGCAAGAAATAGCATGTAATGCTTTTAAGTCAAATAATTAAATTATTTGTGAAATCAATATTTATAAAACATCGTTTATAATAAATGCATGTAAAGTATCGTTTTTAAGAAAGTAGCTCAAAAATAATCGATGCTCGTGAAGCATCGTTATGTAAAGCTCGTTCAAGTTAGTCGCAGATCTTAATGTCTTAAAAGGAACGTGACCGGCCATTTTCGAGAAGCTTCTAGGAGCCATTCACACGCGCCAAAGGCAGGAAGGTCGGTCCTTATAGGAGAGTGACGGCTGGCGATCACGGCGACATCTTATTGGTCGCCTAAAATTAGATCTAGGCCGGTCAATTCGGGTAGCGAAGTTGGACGTCCGAGATGATTTGCGGCAGTTAATGGCTACTATTGAATTTATTGATATTCCTAAATGCAGCACCACTAGCCACTTTCGGGCGACCGTTTGGGGGCCATATAGGCAAGCCGCGGCTTGGACGATTGAAGCTTATGGAAGGGGGTGGCCGCTGATCATGGCCACATCTTGTTGGCCGCCTAAAATAGGAGTTAGGCCGGCCGATTCGAATGGCGAAGTTGGACGTCCGAGATGATTTGCGACAGTTAATGGCTGTCGTTGATTCAATTTAGGTTTTAAAAGCCGCGTGAACCCATTTTGGGCCAACGGTTTTTAGTGTTGGAGGCATGTTGTGGACCATTCAACCGGCAAGCGCTATAATCGGGCCACTAGTGAGCGTATGCGTGCTTTGTCCGTCGATCGGAATTGAATCTAGGTCGGCCAATTCGGCTGGCGAAGCTGGACAATCGAGATCGTTTTGCGGAAGCAATGTAATGTTGCTTAATAAAAATTAGGGTTTTGTAAGTCGCGCGGCCAACTAGCTTTGGGAAATTGTTTAGTGGCTCTGTTGGCGAGTTGGAAGGGCTCCGATTTGCCGGAGTATTAGTGGGCCCACTGGTATGCCTGATTATGCTTGTCCGGTCGCGTCAGGGAGCGGCCAAGCTTGATAAATCAGCCGGCCAAAACGTGCAGCTGTGATCGTTTTGAGACTGACATGAGCAGCCTATGTCCAATTCCTTAAGGAATTAAGTGTGTCGACCAACCAACTTCCACTTTTAATTGAAAGTGCGTGTGGTGCTTTTAAAGCAATCTGATTGGTCGATGGGAAAGGGGGCCAACAAGCAGCAACATGGAGCCTGGCCAGCCGTCCACAGGTGGCGCCTGCTGAAGCCAATCGGTCGGCCAAGTGGCGCGGCCACGTGATAGACGAATTTATGTGTCTATTTTCATCTCTATTGTATATATTATTAGTACCCA
>JAJJMB010016066.1:0-10103 GCA_023531105.1 Papaver atlanticum
TTGTTAGCCTAACTCAAAGTTCAGGAAGATTACTGTAAGTCGATTAGAGCCGCCTTGTAACCCAGGGAAACGTTGCCAAAGAGGTGGGGGTATCAAAGCTCCTCTGAGCTTCTCCTACTTCTCTTCGACTTACTTTATTCGGATCGTTCTAGAGAGGTTTGCTAAAACTATACCCAGTTGCCTCTTGGAAGAGTAGAAGCTGGTCTAGAAACAATCTAAGGGAGCCATCATGCTTGTTGTTTGCTAGATTTTATAGGTTTGATTTGGTCGAGTCAGCCTTGTTTGTGATTGTTTAGAATTCCCTTGCAATTAAGAATGTTGAACTGGTATGATAGAAGCCAATACAATGAATATCCGACTGAGTTTCAAAATGGACATTATTTTCACTACGACCATAGTGTAAATAGTGGTTGGGAACACCAACCTTTTGAAGGTTATGGTTCATACCATGGTGAGCCAAATTACTACCCACACGCGAATTGGTCTTACGAGCAAGAAAATCAGGAACATTATAGTGCTAGTACCTCGTCTTTGGACAATACAATCAAACTGTTGAAAACTAGTCCTTATTATGATCCTTCTGTTCCTATGTATGATCCTTCCATATCTTTAGAAGAGTCTCTTAAGCGGTTAACTGAACAGACAAATAGGTTTGTGTCGGAAATGAATAGACAAACTGCACCATTGAGTGAATTTTCTATAGAGGAATCCCTCAAGCGAATAGCTGAGACGAACGAAAGACTTGCTCGAAATAATCTTGATTTCCAATACAATGTTTCCAATAGTACCCTTGAAAATGAGGATAGTTATTTGCATAATCAAGATGACGAGGTTAGCATTGGAAACACTAGTTTAGACGAGGTTCATCCATTTCCATGTTATTACAATGATGATTATGACGAGGATAGTATTGATGAAGAATATGAAATATGTAGGCATAGTGATCAGGAATTTGTTACTCCAATTGAGCTTTATAATGATAATGTTATTTCTAGTTCAAATCCAAATAATTTTAATAATTATTCACCTATTCAAAAGGACGAGGATTTGTCTAGAGATATCCCCGGTTTAGACGATGTAGTTTTTCCTTTTGATTACGAAGCCGATAGTGGTTTAGAGGAATGGGTTTATTCTGAAAATGCTGTTTTAGAGTCTAGCGACTTAGAAACAATAGTCTTAGACAAAGAAGATGAACTCGTAGAGCTTTTAAATTTGAGTGAGGATACATCACCTGAGTATAACCTAGAAGAAGCAATTGACTATTTTCAGGATTCTGATGATCTAGAAATTAGGGAAATTATAGTTAGTCTATCCAGAGACACCCAAAACTCTAAGTTTGGGGGTGATTATCATTCTCCATGTGCCTTACCTTTAGCTCTTACAAAGATCCCTCACTTGGGACTTGATATCTGTACCTCGACCATTTTACAAGATTACCTTCATACTCGTTTTCCCGAACCTAATGATGTCCAGAAAGAAGCTCAGAAGTTAGAAACCCATCCTCTGGTTGATGTGGTTTTCCCAGGCTATGATACCCAGATTGACTTTGTTTTCCCACCAAATAGTTTTCTTCCAACTGTGGGAACGTTTATATTCCAAATGTGTCGAATATTAAGTTCTGAGACTAAGCCTAAGTACTTTAGGTTAATAAAATCGACACATTTGCTTAAGAATGACCACTACTCTCATTGTGGTCAATTATGTAAGTCAAACCTGATTGACTTAGAGGATCCTCAATTATTTAGGTTATTATTATGTGCTTCTAAGTTCTTATTTGAGTTTCTACAGACTCTAGGACCTAATAAGTTGGATCCCACCTATGAAGAAATGCAGCCAATGAAAATATTTTATTTAGACCCTTTCATAGAACCTGAACCTGAACCACAATTAGATATAGATATCTTAATCAGGAAACTAGGTAAGGGTATGCTAGTCTTGTTCATTTTCTTGGTTTATTACAGTTTCCTTTGGTCAGCTCTATTTGGTTTTGAAGACCCACAGTTATTCCGACTACTGTTATACGATTCGAGGTGACTAATCCTTTACAATGTCTGGCTGAAGACTTTAAACTTAGCACTTCTTGGGAGGTAACCCATGGTTCATGCAACACGGTAATATCTTTCCTTAACTCTTTTGCTTCAAATGGTAATAGTTTCTCCTTGTTCATGCTTTTAATTTTATCTTTAGAACATTGAGGACAATGTTAGATTTAAGTTTGGGGGTATGGAAGAAACTTTTTAGTTGCAATATAAACTCCAGAGTCTAGAAATTTATGCTTATTAAGGAGTGCACTAACTAATCTAAGTGGATGGAAGCATTTTGGTTTAGGAGTTGAGGAACCAATCTGATTAGATGGAAACATCTAAAAGAGTCTATTCATAAAAGCACAGAGCTCAGGTGTTAGAAATAACATGATAGTTTCGCCATATCTCGTTGAGTCCATTTCATTTCTATTTTTATTTTATTTTCTTTAAAAAAAAAATATGTTTCTCTAAGTGATTAGGTGGGGCTCACGATTCAAGTTGTTACTAATGCTAGGGTGAAATAGAGTGATTGAGATACAAAAAAAAAAAAAAAAAAGACCAGACCAATTAGACCAATCGGAATAAATATTAACACTTGGATAGCAATATATGTGTGTTCTCCCTGTCTCCGTCGCCTAAACAAGCGTGGAACGCAGGATCCACGGGAATTACCATGTAATCTGCTGACAAGAAGCATGCGCTTGGATCCAGAAGATCTAATCATGTCGTTAAAAAAAAATAAAAAAATAAATATATATATATTAAAAATATATAAAAAAAAAAAAACATAAATAAATAAATGTGTGTTCAATAAATCGACCGTTGGTTCCCTTGTATATGCCAGACGAGTTGATCTAGAATTAGGATTATCGACCACTGGTTCCCTTGTATATGCCAGTTGTGTTGATATTAGTCAGACCGGTATCTCCGTCCATTAGGATAGGTTCATCTTGGTGGAGGCCTTCAGACAGATATGAGAAAACACCGTTCACCTAGTCAACATCAAAACCATCTATGTTTTTCTATATCCATCTCTTAATCTTTCCATTTGATTTGTTGACTCCGGATATTGATGTCCATAGTGCAACTATCTTAGTAGAGCTCTGTCACTTATATATGAATTTTAGTATACTTGAGTGCAAACTCATATACAGCAATTGGAATTTCGCATCAGGGTACTTCCTCCCGTAATCAATAAGTATGCCAACCAAGGAGATTCTTTAGTGCATTCCAAGGTTCTGCGTAGATAGCTAGGGTTTGGAGTAAAGGTTTTGTGGGTACACCTCTGGTAAACCCTCCCGAGACTATAACTCGGCCGCTAGGGCCACCTAGGGGTTTAAAGGCTTGTTGCACATGCTAAGTGCAACCGACGATGCCTGCGACAGTGAGTTAGGATTTTATTTTGTAGTTTTAATTTGCTCGGGACTAGCAAATAATAAGTTTGGGGGTATTTGATAGACGCATTTATGTGTCTATTTTCATCTCTATTGTGTATATTTTTAGTACCCATTTTGTACTAATGTTGGTATTTTATCCCTTTGTAGGTATTTTTGGGGAATAAACATTTTTGGGAAAATTGGCTCGAAAAGTTGTTAAAGGCTCCTGGGAGGACACTTGCTATTCGGACTCTCATTTTGGATAAGGGGTAACCCATTTCCAAGCAGCTGCTAAGCACAGACCGGCACTGGATAGGGGGAGGTCACATTTCTTCTCAAATTTTCAAAACAGATTTTGGCGGGATTTTTTTTTACAGAAAACAGAAATTTTATGTTTGGATTTTGGATGATTTTTAAGACGATTCAAGGGCTGATTTTCATTGGGTTAACCCTGTTAAGGATAAACAAGTATGGTATGGGCTGTAGAATCGATTAAACAGAGATAGAAATCCGTGTTGGAGCAAAACAGGGAGAATTCACAATTTGAGTTATTTTCGGATTACAAAAGAATTTGTGAAGAGTTTACGGCAAGATAGGAGTGTATGGAGTCCTTATTCAGTCCTGAGAGAGTTTGAGAGAGTTTGGAAACCAAGTTAACGCGTAAAAAGAAGATTAAAATCCCATAACGTGCGGTGAAGAAAAAACGAAAATATTTGGATTAACTCGAGAGATTTTGTGTTTGGAGGCTATATATAGGTTGATTCGAGTCATATTTAGGGGTACGAACAATTTGGGGGAGTTTGGAGAAGTTTAGAGCTATAGAGAAGCGAGAAAAAAATCACAGAGTCGAGTTCAGAAACTTTCCTGCTGCTGCTGTGAAGAAGAAGACGAAGAACATTAGACCTTCAGAGTTAGTCGCAGAGGCAGACTTATTTTCAGTGACAACGAGGTACGGTCGCATCTTCCTTCAGTCACCGAAGCTCTTCAGCAACGACTCGGACTTCTGTTTTAGACCTTCAGCAACTACAGAATCCGCTGCTTAGCACTTTTCACTCTTTTAATCAACTTTTGAACACCAAATATGTATTTTGAGCAAGTGATTAATATGAGGAGCTAAACCCCTTAGCCGAGGCGACGGAGGAAGCCATTGTTCCATGAAAAGTGGTATAGTTCTATTTTAATTATTTATTGCAATTATTTTACATGATTTTTTTGCATAGAACTTAAAAGAAAAATTGGTTTTTATTGAGTAGTTGTGAAGTGTTTTGATGGGACATGCTTGGTTTTAATACTTTTGATGTTTCATGCTTCGTGCTTACAATTATTACTTCAAAAATCTATTAGAGGAAAATATTAGAATCACTTTAAAGAAGAATATTGCATGAATATTGATTAGAGTTTATCAATTAATTGGTCAATGGTGGAATCCAAAGTCTCGGTATTTTCTTATTATTGTCAAAACAATTCTATTTAATTTTCGAAAATCCTTCACAAGTTCGAGCAACGAACCTTTTTACCACTACAACTATAAAACGACGTCACTCAGCAGGAGGAGAAGAGCCATAGATTTTCCTTTTTGTATCAAGTAATTGGAGTTTCCTGGCTGAGTCCTCAGTCTTTTATTTAAATTCCTTCTTTCTTCTTTCCCAGAGGAGTTTTTCTGGTGATTGAATTCCTTATTGATTTGATTTTGGATATCAGTCAAGGAAGGTAAGGATTCAAAGGGCTTTGGAATAAAAGATGGGACTTTAGGAAAGATATTGTCAGGATGAATATAGGTTTCAATCCCATTCTCTGAATTTTGAAATTGCTTCCTGGCATCAGCTTTGATATTAATTCCTTTTTTATTCAGCAATTATCCTTAGCCTTGTGATTTTCTAGGAGTTTTTTTTTATGTTTCTTCTGACAAGCTATGACTTCAGTATTTGTAGTGGGAGTTTCCTCAGAATTGGGATGGCGGAGACCAGCTTTAAAGATTATGTAATCCTCAGGACCATCCAGTTCTTTAGAACTGTTCTGGAGGACAATTTGTCTTTGTGTTAATCTCATTTTAATAGCAAATTCCTCTGCAGCATCTTTATCAGAGTAGCTCATTTTCTTGACGATGGGTTGAATACTACTAGAAGATGGGTTGTTGGGGGTGTTGGAGTTTGAGGGATAGGAATTTTTAAGTTTAGAGGGATGAGTGTTGTTGTTAACAGTATGGGGAATTTCTTCTTTTTCCTCACAGAGGGGACCAGGATGGTCAAGAATTCTGCAAACCTTGCAAAATGCTACACCATTCAGGGCATAAGCAAATTCTAGCCAATGAGAGGTGGTGGAAGTTTCATAAGCATCAATTCAAAATTTTAGAGCTCTAGTGTTAGAGCACTGCTCGGTCGAACTCGCAAGCGTTGCTATCTCAAGATTGTTTGTCAATGTTAGTGATCAAAACTATAAGTCTTGATTTCTAGTCTACTTATAATGATGTCTCAGACTAGGATAGATTGTGTAGTTGAGCATTAGACTTCACGTCGTTCATCAATTGAAGACGAAGAATTACTAAGGCGATCTTGTGGAACTTCATCAACAAAAGGTATGTGGAGACTAAAACTCATCTATCACTTGGAAAGTGTATTTCTACTCTATCTCCTATATTGAGACAAAAGTTGTATTACTATATAGTTGTCGATTATACACATTTGAGATTTCGAGTTGAGTTTAACTCGCTTGCATATTTCTCGGAATATGTGTTGGTAAGCTTTCGCTTCAACCAAGTTAATCTTATATTCTTGACGAAAGTCAAAAGATGATCATGTGAAAATCTCCGAGAAACATCTTACATGGTTTGTGTGATACAATCATTTGGTGTAGATTTGGAATGTTTCGTTATGATTATTTCAATAACTTGAAAATAGATTTGATGCTAATAGTGTGTGAAAACGGCTATTGTCATCCTCTAAGAAAGTTTCAATGATTGAAATAAGAGTTTAGGATACTTAACCATCATTGGATTATAAACATAGTGTGCATTCTTGCATGTATGTGATCCATGACCGGAACTAAAGTATGCATACCCATATGCATACTTGTAGTTGTGAAATTTCGTGTACCAAGTACACATACCGGTACGCATACTTGCGTAAGGTATAGGTCCGGGAATTTCTGCTGGGATTTGGAAGTGTACTAAGTATGCGTACCCGTTTGCATACTGGCAAACCCAAACTCAGACCGGCTACTTAAGTATGCATACCCGTTTGCATACTTGAGTGGTTAAAGTTCTAAAATCGATTGTCTCATGAACTAATACATTTATATATAAAGGAATGCATTCTTTGCAAACCGTGGCTATAATTTTCATGAATTGATTCGAGTGAATCAAACCGATTTTGCTTCAATTGTGTTCTTGTATACTTCTATGAGAATATAGCAATTGAACAACTCTTTAACTAGTTTCATTTGAGTCATTTGAACTAGTTATGGTTAAGATGAATAAGGTTGATATGAGAGTGTTCATATAGCTAACCTCGGTTAACTACGGTTGAGCCAAAATAGTGTACACGTTTAGGTACGGTTACTAAACCTAAATGAGGGTACATTTCATTTTTGTATAACAAGCTAAGTTCGATCTAATGGTTGACAGATATTAGCTTGAATCTAATCAGGTTTTCATCTAACGGTGAATATTGAATGCTTTGTTACCAACGTAACTTAGATTGCAAACCCTGATTTGAAAACTATATAAAGGAGAACTCTAGCAACTGGGAAACCTAATCCCCACACCTCCTGTGTGATACTAGTTGTATAAGCTATATTCGATTCTCTTTTAACCTTAGGTTTTTCACGAAACCCTGTAGGTTAACGACTTAAATACTTCATTGGGATTGTGAAGCCAGACCCAACTATTTTCTCTGTAGTTGTGTGATATGATCTTGCAATTTCTATCGTGTTTGAGTACTATCTTCTTTAAGATTGGCTCGAGATTTAATCTCTGATATGAAAGATAAAAAGTAGTCACAAACATCTTCGTCTCATCGTTTGTGATTCCACAATATCTTGTTTCGCAACTATACGATTAAGATTATTGTGAGGCGATTGATATTTATAGGCTGTTCTTCGGGAATATAAGTCCGGTATATCAATTGGTTCCTGTTCACCTTGATTTATCAAAAAACGGAACAAAACTCGTAGGTATTTCTGTGGGATATAGATTTATCTATTCCTATAGACTTTTCTGTGTGAGACAGATTTGTTTATCAAGTCTTCGACTTTGGGTCGTAGCAACTCTTGGTTGTGGGTGAGATCAGCTAAGGGAATCAAGTGCGTAGTATCCTACTGGGATCAGAGACGTAAGGAGCGCAACTGTACCTTGAATCAGTGTAAGATTGATTAGGGTTCAACTACAGTCCAGTCGAAGTTCATTGGTAGTAGGCTAGTGTCTGTAGCAGCTTAATACAATATGGTGTTCAAATCTGGATTAGGTCCCGGGGTTTTTCTGCATTTATGATTCCTTGTTAACAAAACTTCTGGTGTTTGTGTTATTTCTTTTCCGCATTATATTTTGTTATATAATTGAAATATCATAGGTTGTGCGTTGAATCGATCAATTGGGAAATCCAACCTTTGGTTGTTGATTAAAATTGATTGATCCTTGAACATTGGTCTTTGGTACCTTTCAAGTTATTTCTCTTATATTCAATCGGGCTCGCAAATTCCTATTTGCTGACTGCGGATTGAATTGAGAGATAGAGATATAAAACTCTTTGATATACTTTTCTCTAGATTGAGTATAACTGTCTAGTTGATTCTCTTGAAAGTATATTGGAGTTTGTCTATTCAGATTGCCAAACGAAATATTGGGTGTGGTTGTTAGACCCCCGCTTTTTCATCTAGTAATATCAATTGTCATGAGGACTTCCAAATTCTTCTCATCATCATCTCTTCCATAAGCTCTTTTAGCTTCTTGGTAAATCCCAGTAGGTTAAAGGATGTTTCTGATATCAGGGATGATGTGCCTAGGAATTCTTTTGACCAACACCCAAATCTTGACATTGTAGAAGTTAGCTTCATCAATGAAATCAGGACCAGAAGGAGGTACTTCACTTAAAACTATAAGTTTTTCAAAAATACCTCTAGTACCTCCTCTTCTAAGAACTTTATAGTCTTCTATGCTGCCAAGTCTGATTGAATAATAGTTCCTCATTTTTTTTCTCCAATAGAGCTACCTCGGCATTTCTTCTCTGCTTCCAGCTGGAGTTTATGAATCCAGAGATATTTCTGGTTTCATGAGAGATTTTGCTACAGTATCTGCCAATGAATACCCATTTCCCGTTCTCTTGTTTTTCAGGTAGAATTTTTTCAGAATTAATAAAGGCTTTAGGGAATAGGTCTTCAGGAATGTTTAGGGAGGAGTTCATTTGTTCTACCAGATTTTCAACTGGATCAATTGGTTTAGTACTTAAAGTGGAGGCCATGGAAATTTTGATGGAGAAGTGTAGGTGAATGATATTGTTGGTCTTGGAATGAGAAGGGAAAATAGTGTTATAGGTATTGTTAGGCCTTTGCACTTTAATTTGAATTTGATAGCACATGTTATTTGTTTGCTTGAGGTACTGTTTGTTTTTATTTTGCAGATGACAAGGACATTGCTCAATAATCCAAAGCTAGCTGAAGAGAAGTACACATTCCATGTGATGTCTGTATCTTTCCATTGCTTGTGGTGTAATATGGTGCTGGTCAAGTTGTTGCAGTTGACTACTAGCGAATCTTGGATAACGACCTGTCAATGATCCATAGGAAAAGGAGATAACAAGTATACATAGAGCTATGAATATAATGCCTGTGAGTCCTATTTAAGGTAATATAATCTTGATGTAGATTTAGCCAAGCGATGACAGTCCTAAAGATTGAAACATGCGTTTGACTATCCAATTTTTTTCTTCTGGTGACTCATACTTGCTAGATAGGTGCCAATATTAATGAGATGAGTATAATCCTTGTCATGAGAGAAACTAGTAATAAAGTAAGTAAGAGTTGAAAAGTTACCGAGCCAGGATGCGTGTTGCTGTTTGTTAGCCTTATGTGCTAGAATAAGCCCCAAGATTGAATCAACATTCCAGTCATCCAAAGAGATAACTATAGTCAAGCCATTTGTATTATGAGTCATAAGCGTGTTGTTGAGGCATGTGAAGGTCCAGTCAGCTTTGTACACCGCACACTGACTTGTGCCAAGTGTAGTAGAAGCCAGCGTCCACCCTCCAACTGTCAAAAGAAGTGAGCGGTTAGAAGATAAAGTAATGTGTGAAGAGTAATTCCTCTTATGTTGTAGGTAGTGATAGCCTAATTGCAGGAAATTTGAAACGACATGGTAGGAGAAGAGATAGTTTGAGAAAAAAGGGATTCCTCTTTGGGAATCGTTGCCATTTAATGGTGAAACGACCCGAGACCAAAGAATGAGTTCCTTCATAAAGACCCTTTTAGTTGCCGGTGAGGGTTTTAATCTATTTTCCTCTGTTGCAGTTATCTTCTTTTTTCCTTTAAAAGTTCTATGCTTGATTCCTTCACCATGGTTGATGATGGGAAGAGCTTTGACCAGAAGGGCAAGGGAAAGATGTTGGAGGTAGATATCGAGCCATGAATTCATTGGTACCCATATGAGCACTGTGTAGATCGTCTGCTGATAGACGCATTTATGTGTCTATTTTCATCTCTTTTATGTATAGTG
>JAJJMB010016073.1:0-14211 GCA_023531105.1 Papaver atlanticum
CAAGTTCATCTTTACTCGTGATGAAAGTCATGTTGATTATTTCAATATCTTGAAAATCGCTTTGATGAAAAATAGTTTATGAATAACAACTATATAACATCCTCTAAGAATGTTTCAGTGATTGAAATGAGAGTTTAGAACATGTAACCATCTTTGTATATAAGCATAGTGTGTTTTCACATTTGTGTACAAGTCCAAAACCGGGAACCCAAAGTATGCGTACCCGTACGCGTACTGGCGATTGTTAGAAATCCTGGACAGTATGCGTACCCGTACGCGTATTGGCGGAAAGTTCATGTCCGTGAATTTCTGCTGGAGTTTGGAAGTGAAAATAAACTCAATCCGGTTACTTAAGTACGCTTACCTGTTCGCATACTTAGGTAGGTTACTTTCTAAAATCGGTTTGTTCATGAACTAAAACATTTATATATATTAAGGAATGCAATCTCTGAAAACCGTGTCTATAATGTTCACGAATCGATTCGAGTGAATCAAAACCGATTTTGTTTCGATTGTGTCTTGTATACTTCTATGAGATCTAAGTAATTGAACAACACTCTAACTAGTTCATTTGAGTCATTTGAACTAGTTATGGTGAAGATGAATAAGGTTGATATGAAAGTGCTCATATGGCTAACCACTTGGTTAACTATAGTTGAACCAACTAGGTGTACACGTTTAGGTACGGTTACTCAAACCTAAATGAAGTTACATTTCATTTGTGTATAACAAGCTAAGTTCGATCTAACGTTTGAAAGATATTAGCTTGAATCTAATCAGGTTTTCATCGAACGGTGAATATTAAATGCTTTGTTACCAAGGTAACTTAGATTGCAAACCCTGATTTGAAAACTATATAAAGGAGAACTCTAGCAACTGGGAAACCTAATCCCCACACCTCCTGTGTGATACTAGTTGTATAAGCTAGAGTCGATTCTCCTTTAACCTTAGGTTTCTCTCGAGACCCTGTAGGTTAACGACTTAAAGACTTCATTGGGATTGTGAAGCCAGACCCAACTATTTTCTCTATAGTTGCGTGATCTGATCTTGCTGTTTCTATCGTGATTGAGTGCAATCGTAAGATTGGCTTGGGTTTATATATCCGATAGGAAAGATAGAAAAGTAGTCACAGACACCATCGTCTCATCGTTTGTGATTCCACAATATCTTGTTTCGTTAGTCGATTAAGATTATTATGAGGTGATTGATATTTCAAGGTGTTTTTCGGGAATATAAGTCCGGTATATCATTTGGTTCCTGTTCACCTTGAATTATCAAAAGACGGAAAAAAAACTCGTTGGTATTTATGTGGGAGACAGATTTATCTATTCCTGTAGACTTTTCTGTGTGAGACAGATTTGTTTATTAAAGTCTTCGACTTTGGGTCGTAGAAACTCTTAGTTGTGGGTGAGATCAGTGAAAGGAATCAAGTGCGCAGTATCCTGCTGGGATCAGAGACGTAAGGAGCAAGCGCAACTGTACCTTGGATCAGTGTGAGATTGATTGGGGTTCAACTACAGTCCAGACCGAAGTTAGTTTGTAGTAGGCTAGTGTCTGTAGCGGCTTAATATAGTGTGTGTTCAATCTGGACTAGGTCCCGGGGTTTTTATGCATTTGCGGTTTCCTCATTAACAAAACTTCTGGTGTCTGTGTTATTTCTTTTCCGCATTATATATTGTTATATAATTGAAATATCACAGGTTGTACGTTGAATCGATCAATTGGTAAATCCAACCTTTGGTTGTTGATTGAAATTGATTGATCCTTGAACAATTGTCTTTGGTACCGTTCAAGTTATTTCTCTTGTATTTAATCAGGCTCGCAGATTTCTATTTGTTTGAGTGAGGATTGAATCGAGAAATTAACATATAACTCTTTGATATACTTTTTATTAAGATTGAGTCTGACTGTCTAGTTGATTATCTTAAAAGTATATTGGAGTTAGTCTATACAGATTGCTAAGAAAAATATTGGGTGAGGTTGTTAGACCCCCTCCTTTTCAATTGGTGTCAGAGCAGGCAAACACGTTTAAAGACTTCATAAGTCTGTGTTTGTAAGCGATCTGAATCTATGGACAGAAATTTTATATCCATAAACGTACCACCAGTCTTCGACGGCTCAAACTACTTGTGGTTGAAAATCTCTATACGTGCTTTTCTTCAAGCTCGTGATTTTCAAACATGGGTACGTGTTGTTAATGGCTATGATTATCCGGTTAATACATAAGGAGATGTATTTATACCTAAGGATATTGGTAGATATAGTCCAGAAGAAATCCTTGCTGCAAAGAAAACTTCTGACGGCTTAAATGCTATCATTCATGCCATTAACCTAGATCTTCAGCATCATGTGACTAATTGCACGAAGTCTAAAGAAGCCTTGGATATCTTAGAAACCGTATTTGATGGAAATACATGTGAAAAGGAAGCTAGGCTTCAAAACCTAAATTCTGATTGGGAAAACCTTCGTATGGAAGATGTAGAATCATTTGATGAGTTTAATCACAAAGTGTCTGAAATTATTAATGCATCCTTTGCATTGGGTAAGACTATTCCTGAAAAGGACATTGTGATGAAGATTCTCAGATCTCTGCCATCCAGATACGATTCTAAGAAGCATGCCATCGTTGAAGGAAATAATCTCGCTACGCTTTCCAGAAATACTCTGGTTGGGAAATTAAATATCTTTGATCATGAGCATACATCCAAATCTGGGAAGGATGTTGCTTTCAAAGCACAAAAGAATACTAAATTACTTGATAAAAGTAAAAGTATTTGCATCTCTGAAGATGATCTTTCTGAGGCTGATTCATCATATGAAGATCTTGACAAGTCAATCTCGTTGATCGAAAGACATTTTAGGGATCTTCTTTTGAAGAGAAGTAGACGGTTCTCCAGAGATAAACCCAGGTCATCAGATAAACCTCATAATCGTGTTCCTTCTAAAAACAGGGATAATAATGAAACTGATGACGAGGATATGCCTCAGTGCTTTAAGTGTAAAGGTTTTGGACATTTTGCAAATGAGTGTCCAAATCGTAAAAAATACAATGGGAACAAAGGTCTTTCTGCAACGCTTGATGAAATATCTGACAACTATGATTCTAATGAAGATGAAAAGTCAAGTGGTGCACTTCTTTGTGAAAATATTGATTTTGATAATTGTAGCAATACATACATCAATCTCGATAGTCTTTTAGGAGAAAACTCAACCAATCTGGAAGAAAAAATTGACCTTTCTGTTGGAAACTCTCTGTCAAATTTTTCAGGTTCCACTATGTGTCTAGCAGCTTGCACATCTCGGATGCCTGAATCATGTACCAGGTTGACATGCTCCTATGGTTCGCTCAAAGGTCATGAACTGTCAAAGTGTTACAAGTATAAACACAAATTGAGGCATGTCAACAAACTTCAACGAAGAGCTAATCGATTAGCAAACAAGCTCTAACTTGTTCAAAAGACCGCTGAGGTATGTAAGATTTTATCTTCGTCAAAGAAGTTAGTTTCCAAGGATAAGACAAGACCACTAGTAAAGGAAGTATGGTCTAAACATTCTGAGGGACAGGGTTCAATGAATTGCTTTCAAAGAGGTTATGGTGGACAGATTGTTGTTCACCGCAGCACAACTTGATTGTGTTATTTGGTGCATCTTGTCTCATGTGCCTGATCAAAAGAGACAAGATTGTGCACACCTCAGGCTTTGGGAAAAGATTTTTTTTGTTTTTTGTTCTTTTCTTAGATTTGTTGTGTTTTGCAAGTTTGGAATTCATCCATATCTAATTGATATTGGAAAGGACTTCCCTGGTCGATTCAATAAAATAGGGTTATTCTCGACAATTCTACCCTTATTAGGGTTGTGTGTTTTGCGTGCACGAACCTGTTTTTAAAGGTTTCGTAACCCTACATTCTTTTTTTTCCTTCTCTGAAACTCTTTTTATCTTAAGATTACTTGTTTAGTTTAAATTGTGAATTCCTCTCACAAACCCGTACTCATATGGATACTCCAAGCATCATGTCTTCTGATGGAAAAGATGTTAATATGATTGTTAAGCCATCAATCATGAAGGAAAAATAAAAATCTCTGTTACCTCCAACTTTGAAAAGAAAAAAAAAGGAATGTGAGGAAGCCAAGAGCTGTTCCTTCAAATTCTCAGAAGTTTTCTAATGTTCTTGAAGAGTTAAAGGAAACAAGGAAGGAGATTCAACAAATAAAGGCTTTTGTTATGAGAACTCTTGAAATTCAGAAGGACCTGGTTCGACATCATCATCCTAGAAGGTTTGTTGGAATTGACTCCTATCTTCACGAAACTTATGTTCCAATGGTTATTGACGACAAGGAGTTCGGGGACGATAAAGAATTTTTCAGAGGTCTTAATGTCTAGGAAACTTCTTATGAGAATTTATTCTTATGTTTTAAGAAGGATAACTAGGGTTTGGAACTGCCATATTGTGAGTACACATAGCTATGTCCAATGTTTTTCATCTTGCAATGTTTTTAGATTTATTTATTTAAATTCTAAAGTTTATTTGGAAGATGATTTTGCAGTATTAATCTTTATGATTCATATATTGCAACTTGTTATGGGATATGTGTGTTTGTGTCCGTGAAATATAATTGTCCCATACGTGGTCAAAAGTTAAGTCTTTCATATGTCGGTATGCAAGTATTGCTAAAAGATTGAATGAACTTTTGACAAACAAAAGTTAAGCCTATTATGTCATTATGCAAATATTGATGGAAGATAGGATGAACTTTTGTGTACAAATATTTTCTATTATACGTCATCTTGCAAATAGTGATGAAGAATAGAATGAATCTTTGTTTATTCCGCAGTATTGATCTTCCCTGATCCATATTTTTTATGTATATAATGTGCGGCTCCGTAAGTTTTCTTATGTGAGCATTTCCGATTAAATTAATCACGGGTTCTCTTGTGGTTAATTTAATTGAGATTTTTTGGATACAAATTCATATTCTTATGTAATTTGTTAATGTCCAAAGAAATCCTTCTTTTCTTGTAAAAGTAAGGTCGCCGTTGTTGTTCTTTCAGGAATGACATTATATGGGGGAGAGTTCTTAATTGAACTTGTGCTTAATTGCCAAATCTTTGTAGGGAGTGCGCGACTGTGGAATATTATAGGGGTTATCTTGTATCTTTATAAACTCCTTGATGAATGCATTTAGTTTCGGCTATATGATTGCATCTAAAAAGTTGATATGTGCTTTCTTTTGGTCATGAAGTGTCTTTATGGAAATTTCATTAGGATCCCACTAGTTTTCGTACCTTTGCCAATTTTATTGACAAAAAAGGGAAGAATTAATGTGTAGTTCACACTACAAATACATATGGTTTTTGGATCATTATGTAAGGGGGAGTGGTTTTCATGTGAGATGAAGTATTGACTAAGGGGGAGTGATACATATCACCATAGTATTGTTGTCGAAGTTGTGATACAATTGAACTTTGATGCTGTGTAATCATACTATGACATTGTGTAACAATGATTGAGAGCTATTGTTTTCTCATTGTTATGGCTACGGATCTTCAACAACGATGATGCTGAATTGAATATCTTTGGAATCATTGGAGTACTTGGAAGTGACGAAGATTTCGAGTAATGTTGAAGAACTAAGGAGATCAAGCATGTGGATGAGAAGCTGCAAAGTTTATTTATTTTGTATTCCATATGTATTGATAGTTTTATCACTAAAATTGACAAAGGGGGAGATTTTTAGAGCATTGCTCTGTCGAACTCGCAAGCGTTGCTATCTCAAGCTTGTTTGTCAAGTTTAGTTGCCAAAACTATAAGTCTTGATTTCTAGTCTACTTATAGCTAAGTTTCGGACTAAGATAGTAAGTGTAGTTGAGCTCTAGACTCCATGGCGTTCATCATGCAAAGACGAAGTATTACTCAAGAAACTGGTGGAATTTCATCGACAAAAAGGTATGTGGAGACTTGAATTTATCTATCACTCAAAAGTCTATCTATTCTATCTCCTATCTTGAGACAAAAGTCGTATTGCTATATAGACTTCGATTATACACATTTGTTATTTCGAGCCGAGTTTATCTCGCTTATCTATTTCTCAAAATATGTGTTGGTAAGCTTTCGCTTTGGCCAAGTTCATCTTTACTCGTGACGAAAGTCATTTTTATTATTTCAATATCTTGAAAATCGCTTTGATGAAAAATAATTTGTGAATAACAACTATATAACATCCTCTAAGAATGTTTCAATGATTGAAATGAGAGTTTAGAACATGTAACAATCTTTGTATATAAGCATAGTGTGTTTTCACATTTGTGTACAAGTCCAAAACAGGGAACCCAAAGTATGCGTACCCGTACGCGTACTGGCGGTTGTTAGAAATCCGGGACAGTATGCGTACCCGTACGCGTACTGGCGGAAAGTTCATGTCTGTGAATTTCTGCTAGAGTTGAAAACAAACTCAATCCGGTTACTTAAGTACGCGTACCTGTTCGCATACTTAGGTAGGTTACTTTCTAAAATCGGTTTGTTCATGAACTAAAACATTTATATATATTAAGGAATGCAATCTCTGCAAACCGTGGCTATAATGTTCACGAATCGATTCGAGTGAATCAAAACCGATTGTGTTTCGATTGTGTTTTGTATACTTCTATGAGATCTAAGCAATTGAACAACTCTCTAACTAGTTCATTTGAGTCATTTGAACTAGTTATGGTGAAGATGAATAAGGTTGATATGAAAGTGCTCATATGGCTAACCACTTGGTTAACTATAGTTGAACCAACTAGGTGTACACGTTTAGGTACGGTTACTCAAACCTAAATGAAGTTACATTTCATTTGTGTATAACTAGCTAAGTTCGATCTAACGGTTGAAAGATATTAGCTTGAATCTAATCAGGTTTTCATCTAACGGTGAATATTGAATGCTTTGTTACCAAGGTAACTTAGATTGCAAACCCTGATTTGGAGACTATATAAAGGAGAACTCTATCAACTGGGAAACCTAATCCCCATACCTCCTGTGTGATACTAGTTGTATAAGCTAGAGTTGATTCTCCTTTAACCTTAGGTTTCTCTCGAGACCCAATAGGTTAACGACTTAAAGACTTCATTGGGATTGTGAAGCAAGACCCAACTATTTTCTCTGTAGTTGCATGATCTGATCTTGTTGCTTCTATCGTGATTGAGTGCAATCGTAAGATTGGCTTGAGATTTATATCTCCGATAGGCAAGATAGAAAAGTAGTCACAAACACATTCGTCTCATCATTTGTGATTCCACAATATCTTGTTTCGCTAGTCGATTAAGATTATTGTGAGGTGATTGATATTTCTAGGATTTTCTTCGGGAATATAAGTCCGGTATATCAATTGGTTCCTGTTCACCTTGATTTATCAAAAGACGGAACAATACTCGTAGGTATTTATGTGGGAGACAGATTTATCTATTCCTATAGACTTTTCTATGTGAGACAGATTTGTTTATTAAAGTCTTCGACTTTGGGTCGTAGAAACTCTTAGTTGTGGGTGAGATCAGCGAAAGGAATCAAGTGCGCAGTATCCTGCTGGGATCAGAGACGTAAGGAGCTAGCGCAACTGTACCTTGGATCAGTGTGAGATTGATTGGGGCTCAACTACAGTCTAGACCGAAGTTAGTTTGTAGTAGGCTAGTGTCTGTAGCGACTTAATACAGTGTGTGTTCAATCTGGACTAGATCCCGGGGTTTTTCTGCATTTGCGGTTTCCTCGTTAACAAAACTTATGGTGTCTGTGTTATTTCTTTTCCGCATTATATTTTATTATATAATTGAAATATCACAGGTTGTGCGTTGAATTGATCAATTGGTAAATTCAACCTTTGGTTGTTGATTGAAATTGATTGATCCTTTAACATTGGTCTTTGATACTGTTCAAGTTATTTCTCTTGTATTTAATCAGGCTCGCATATTTCTATTTGTTTGATTGAGGATTGAATCGATAAATTGAGATATAACTCTTTGATATACTTTTTATTAAGATTGAGTTTGACTGTCTAGTTGATTATCTTAAAAGTATATTGGAGTTAGTCCATACAGATTGCTAAGAAAAATATTGGGTGAGGTTGTTAGACCCCCGCTTTTTCACCTTCCACCCCTCCATTAACAGCCAAGATTTTGTAATATCCGCTGGATACTTCCTTGATGATTATGTACGGTCCTTCCCATTTTGGAGAGAATTGGGAGCAGACATGTCTTGTTGAATATGCTTTGCTATTTTTAGAACCAAATCTCCTACTTGAAATGTTCGAGGTCTTACCATTTTGTTGTATGCCCTGGAAATCCTTTGTTTGTAATCTCCACATATTTTTCCACTTAAGCTCTCCTTGACTCGAGCATGTCTAGTTCAGCAATTGTCGAATTGGATACTTCATCTTTGTCCGACTGTATTCCACTGGCTGCTGCAATCCTTGCTAAAGGAATATTGATCTCAGCCGGGAGAATAGCATCGGCGCCATAAACAAGGGAATATGGTAAAGTCCCAATAGAGCTCCTTGGTGCGGTTTTGTAGGCCCACGGAGCCATGGGTAGTTGTTCATGCCACGTTCGAAGGTTGTCATGAACTGTTCGACTGAGAATCCAGATCAAAGTCTTGCTGGTACTCTCCGCTTGTCTGTTCCCTTGGGGATAGTACGGTGTAGAGAAAATATGTTTGATACCATATTCCTCGAGCAATTCTTTGACATGTCTGTTAGCGAAAGGAGTTCCATTATCTGTGATGATATGTTTAGGGACGCCGAATCAACATATGATGTATTCCTTGATGAAGGTTGTGATCGTGACTCCAGTGGTGCTTCGAAGAGGAATAGCTTCAACCCATTTTGTGAAATACTCAGTTGCTGTGATGATATATTCATGCTGCTTCGAAGATGCTGGATTGATTTTTCCAATGATATCCAGTCCCCAGCTATAGAAAGGCCATGGAATCCTCACAGAATGTAATAGGAGATTAGGACTGTGAATGAGGTTACCATGGATCTGGCATTGATGACATTTCTGAACATATGTAGCTGCATCATCCTCCATGGTCAGCCAATAATATTTCTCATGGATCTGGAGAAATAATTTCTTCTTTCGTTGATGTTCTCCTTCATGCATTTCTTTGAGGATTGTTGAAATTTCATGGTCGGCTAAGCATTTCAGTAGGTTCCCACCAAAGCTTTTCCGATACAAAATCCCTTCAAGATAGACAAACTGCTTGGCTCTCTGGGTGAGATTGATTACTTCTTTCTTCTCTGTCGGTAAATCATTGTCGCGTAGGTATTTGATGTAAGGCTCTCTCCAGTCCCCGGTATGATAGATTGCTAGAGCTTCCAAATGATGAGGCGGTGTCTGACAGTTGGGGCAAGATCCTTGCAATGTTCTCGACTGAGCCTCCATGGAGGGACAATAGTACCCGAGCCTTTGAAGCCTCCTATAAAGTGTGACCACTAGCGTTTGTCCGCATATTTCCTCAAGTATGCACTTGAGTTGTTCGCTCGCTTCCTCGTCTCCAAGGAACCGTGACAAAGATCCATCAGGATTGCGATAATATAATGCTCTGTGTAGTAAGAAAAATTTCTTCAATTCCGTGAGACTAATTTTCCCTTTTGTCAGAGAATTGCTTAATTCATGAATGATGGGCGCCCGCCAGTTATTCGCTTGAGCATCTTAGACTTGAGTGAGCTAGGTAGATGATACAGATCGTCTTTACACAGTGATGGATTTATCTGACCCTTCGAATTGCAGTTTGGATGCAAGAGTTGCTAGACAGTCAGCATGTCTATTGTTGGTCCGACCGGTATGGACAATAGTTGCATCGGAAAAATGAGCTAATATTCGTTGTGCTTCGGCCCTGAATTGAGAAAGTGTTACTTGTTTGAGAGAGTACACGCCATTCATTTGATTGACCATAAAATTTTAGTATCCTCTTATCTCCAGGTGCATCGCCCCTTCTTGCTTGGCCAATGATAACCCTAGGAGAAAGGCTTCATATTCTGCTGAATTGTTGGTGCAATGGAAATCCAGCTTGAATGAATGTGAAAAGACTTCACGGACGGAGATACAAGTACAACGCATGCTCCACCAGTATCATTGCTAGGAATGGCAGATCCATCAAAGTACAATAGCCATGTTTCTTCTTGAATGATCGATATTTCCGGAAATTCACCGGGCATGTCTTCATGCAACATTGTGAAGTCCTCTCCAGGAAAGGAAGCAAGTAAATCTGCAACTCCTTGTCCTTTGATTGCTTTAGGTGGGACACATGCTATATCAAACTCTAACATCTGAATTAGCCACTTTGCCGGTCTTCTGATCAGAGCAGGTTTCGATAGTAAGAATTTTATGGGGTCAGCTTTGGCCACAAGCACAACTCTGTTTGATAATAGATAATGCCTAAATTTATGGATCGCATGAACCAGTGATAGACACGCTTTTTCGGCTTTTGGGTATCGAAGTTGAACATCTCTCATTGTACGGCTGAAGTAATAGATCGGACGTTCGATGCCTTCTTCGTCTTCTTGAGCGAGAAGCGCTCCGATGGCGACATCACTGGAGGCTGTGTAAAGTACTAGTGGCCGTCCTTGCACTGGAGATTTCATGAAAACAGGTGATAATAGTATCTGCTTGATTTTCTGGAATGCCTCTTGTTGGACAGCCTTCCATGTGAAACTTGCTCCTTTCTTCAGCAGAGGAGTGAACGAAGCAATGAGTTAAGCCAACCCAAGAATGAAACGCTGAATATAATTTACCTTACCCACAAAACTCTGGAGCTCTTTCACTGTGCATGGGGGAGGCATGGTAGTAATAGCTTTTGTCTTGTCTGGATCGACTTTGATTCCTTCTGCAGTGACCAGGAATCC
Source organism: Papaver atlanticum (assembly GCA_023531105.1). Lineage (NCBI taxonomy): Eukaryota > Viridiplantae > Streptophyta > Magnoliopsida > Ranunculales > Papaveraceae > Papaver > Papaver atlanticum. The sequence goes on from JAJJMB010016073.1 coordinate 10,873, forward strand.
TAGGAACTTTCCGGAAGAAACACCAAAAGCACACTTCAGAGGATTCATCTTTAACTTATATTCTCTGCATCTTTCAAAAACTTGTCTCAGAACTTCCAGGTGGGATGCTCGAGTTTTCGATTTTACTACCATATCATCGACATAGTCTTCCACTTGCTTGTGCATCATGTCGTGAAATATCGCAGTCATGGCTCGTTGATAAGTGGCTCCTGCATTCTTCAATCCGAAAAGCATCACCGTGTATTTAAAGTTCCCAAGAGGAGTTTGGAACGCGGTTTATCTAGCATCATGTTCATACATCTTGATCTGGTTATATCCACTGTAACCATCCATGAATGAGAACATGTCGGACCACTGGTTGCATCCACGAGCATATCAATGTTGGGCAAGGGAAAGTCATCCTTTGGGAAATATTTTTTCAGGTTCCTGAAGTCCACACATCAACGGATTTAACCATTTTTCTTCTTGACTGGGATAATGTTTGCTAGTCACGTCGGATGTTGAATGAGTCTGACGAATCCTGCTGTCAGTAGTTTATGGATCTCAACTTTGATTTGTTTCTCGACATCGTGCCTGAACTTCCTCGGTGGTTGCTTGAAAGGTTTGGAGACGGGGGTGATATGCAGATGATGAGTGACTAATTTGTCATCTAGACCGGGCATCTCTTCGTAGGTCCAAGCAAAGATATCTTGATACTCCTTCAATAGACTTATCAATCCTTCTTGTTCCTCGGACGAGAGAGCAGAACTGATCAAGATTGGTCTCGGGTTCTCTTCTGTTCCGATGTTGATAGTCTCAAGATCATCATTGGTGGAATCCGTGCCATCTTGTAGCTGCCGCGGTGCATCTTGAATTCAGACGATCGCTCGCTCTGACATGATTCTTCAGGGTAGGGAGACTTTTCATCGAACCCCCCTATTAATTGCTAATCTTTACGCCGAAGATAAATGACTCTTCCTTCCGCATCATAGCTGGTTAAAAAGTTGGATTTCTTATGAGTCGTAATTTGATCCTGGTGATGCTTGAGCGGTGTGGCAGGTGGCTTGGTCGGCTTAGCACCTGAAGATGATGGTTTGTCAGTAACTTTCTCGATGGACTTCCAGCCTGGGAGTGGAGTACTGTAGATCTTGCTCGGAGGTTCAGGGATGCTTTTTGGTGGTTCCAGGAACTCAGCATCATAAACTGGAGCGTAAGGAGAAACTGAAGCTGCAATGCGGACGATCTTGTTGTTGAGCAAAGATTTTATGCATTGATGATATGTCGATGGAACAACCTTGTTATCATGGAGCCACGGTCTCCCAAGTATCATGTGAGAATCGGGATCTTTTTCAAGCACGTGAAATTTGACCGTTAATTGGATAGGTCCCACTTTCAGATCTACATAGACGTACCCATATGTGTGGCTCTGGCTTCCTTCAAAACCCGTCATCAGTATGGGATGATGAACAATTTTGCTTTGTGAGACTTTGGCTACCTTAAGAATCTTCATAGTGACAAGATTCGTAGAAGCGCCCGTATCGAAAAGAGCTCTCTTAAATTCAGATTCTTTGATAAAAGCAGTCATGTACAGGGCTCGATTGTGTCCTTCTTATGTCATTCGATCTTCTTCAGTGAAAGTAATGTTGTTTATCGAATGTTCAGATACAATGGACACTTCCTCAACTACTAGAGGTGATTGAACTATTTGCACAGATGATATCTGGTTGAGTGCAGCAAACGTGTTCGTACGCTGATCTCTGGAGAAGTGCAGGAGTTCACATAAGTTTTCGATCAGATGTGTAACTTCTTGATCTACCAGCTTTTCATAAGTAGTGAAACTGTCGACATGAGGAGGATCATCAGTTGAAGGGTTGGCCCTTAGTGTCGGAATTTCTGGAATAGAAGCGCCGCTCAAATCCGACGTCAACCTCATGAGAAAATTAAGTATGTTGTGAATTGTGTCTTTCATCAGGTTCATTGCCTGTATCCACGTAAACTCGATCAAGGTTATGACTTCTCCATCAACCGTGCCGCCAGATGGAGTGTTGGAGGGAGGAACATTACCATTTGAAAGATTCTGACTGGAGTTTGGAGTAACTGAATTAGTCCTAAGACCAACCATTTTGTGAAAGTTTGAGATTGCAACCGAGAGATTAATCTCCCACTATGGTCGCCAATCTGTTGATGGGGAAAAACGGTTTGCCGGTTTTTTAGGGAATGGAGAGACGACCGTGTGATGGAGGATCCTCAACCGAGCAAACTACTTAACCTCAAACAGATGCACTGCACGGGAGTGTTTTGAGTTCGAGAGATCAATCTGTAGGACTCCGGCCTAAACCAAGACAATGGTCGTTCTAGAGTCAATTCGGTCACAAAGAGGGAAGAAGGTTGATCTGTAGGAGGGAAGTTGAGAAGTGTGCGAGATCAATGATGATCAAGGATTGTGAATGTGTTATGGGTTTCAACAAGTTTTCTATGAACTGTTAAGTTCGAATAAGTTCTGGTCGATTGATAGAATTCTTGAGAGTTATTGCTCGAAAAATTGTCTGTTGTTCAATCGTGAATTCAGAGACTTATTTATATTGTTAAAATTATAGACATTGATCTCCAGTAAGTGTGACAGTTGATCGAGTGAAAGAGTGGGAAAGTGGGAATCGTGGTTTAACCAGTTACAGGTCGTGCGGAGACTTGGTTGATTGTCCACCCACTACTTTGCTAACTCCCTCAACTGCTTGCACGACTTACTCACATTTCTCATCGTGGATAAACACACGTGCTGTAGGCCGCCAGACCAAAACCCTAATTAATATCCCCCATATGACGTGATTGATGTCTCACGAACGTGGAGTCTGCAAAGAAGACGTGTATTTGATTAGTCAGTCGTTAACTTGATTAGACGATGGGTCTAAATATTGTTCAGTGGAGCATGATTGTCGAATGCTCTACGATTCATGGATCGAATGTCTGCTAGGACGTATAGTTATCGAATGAATGATGTTGTTAATTGAATCAACGTGATGAATATTGATAATCTGAGCAATTATTGCTCGTGTGATGAGTTGTTGAATATTGATAGTTGAATCAATATTCGAGCATCTGAGCAAGTATTGCTCATTTAATAAATTACTTAATATTGATAGTTGGATCAATATTCGAGCAACTGAGCAAGTATTGCTCATTCTGAATATTGATAGTTGAATCGATATTCGAGCAATTGAGCAAGTATTGCTCATTCGATGGAATATTAATAGTTGAATAAATATTCGAGCAATTGAGCAGGTATTGCTCATTCGATAAATTACTGAATATTGACAGTTGGATCAATATTCGAGCATCTGAGCAAGTATTGCTCATTCGATA
>JAJJMB010016073.1:14221-26221 GCA_023531105.1 Papaver atlanticum
TCAATATTCGAGCATCTGAGCAAGTATTGCTCATTCGATAAATTACTAAATATTGATAGTTGAATCAATATTCGAGCAACTGAGCAAGTATTGCTCATCGATGAATTATTGGTAACGTGACCCAATAAAATATTAATTAAAATATTGGTAGCCTGACCGAATATTATATTTTTTAACCCATATGTTGATTGCTGGATCAATATAAAATTATTAGTGTTTGAACTCGCTCAGAATTATGATTTACAATGCGTTTGTTCGAAACCCTAATTTTGATCAATTGTTGATCAATTGATGACTTATTGAAAATAAGTCACTGAGTGAAGGAGGGACCGGCTACATGGGATGATGTCCGACCATGTAGCGCCCAAGTGCTCGAGTGAGCGTGCACCAAAGTCTTTTGTTGACCAGTTGGTGAAATGGTGATCAAACGCTGGTTTAATCATTTATTAAAATAGTGCTCGTGTGAGCGTTAGGTAGTAAAGTAAAACCTAGTTAAGGAGAGATGAGGGACCGACCAAGGGGTCATGGGACCGGACCTTGGTGGTCGTGGGACCAGATGACGATCGATTGAGAAAATCCCAAGGTAGTTGGAGAGAGTTTGGACCCAATACGAACAATTGACAGCAAATTAGGTTAAGATTATGAAGATGTGTGGGACCGACTCATTGCAAGCCTTAGGGCGTCGGTCAAGGTTGCAAGCCCGTGTTACCATAGTGTCCGTATCTCATTCCTGAGAGTTTTGGAATTTTCTGGTGCGCGTTTGAGCAATACTTTGGATTTTCAGAAGAGTTTGATCTTGACTGAAACTCTCAATTTTGCTCGAATGAGCAAGTAGAACTTTTCTCGTGCGACCAATATTTTGAAAATATTAAAATAATAATATTTTAATACTTGACGTGAGTGGTCTAGTCGGTCATGTGACCATTTTACTTTTTGGCTTTTTCGTGGTTTGAGCAATATTTGAGAAAATATTAAAAAACTAGGGTTTTCGCTCAAACGATGGAGTTCCATGAGATGATGGAAATAATAATATGAGAAAATAAGGGATTGTAAGGTGTGGGACCAGCCACCGGCTAGGGCATGGCCGGCCGGCTAGGTGGCCCGGTCCCGTGACACCTTTCCCTATTTTTGTTCGATGAAAGTATGGAAAACCAAGAGTTTCGCTCAAATGAGGGAGTTTGCTCAAATGAGGGAGTTTCCATGAGATGAGGGAAACAAAATAAATTAAAATTAAATAATGGGAGAGGGGGACCGGCCATGGCGTCATGACCGGCCGAGCGGTGGGCCCGGTTCCACGCCTCTTGTTTATTTTATTTAATATTATTTTCCTGATTGGTTCCTTGTTTGTCCGTATTTTTGAACGTTCGTTCGTGCGTTCGGGTGCTCGTTCGTGCACTATTGTCAAGTACACTTGCACCATTTTATTTGGGCTTACTCGGTGGTGGCCCAGACGCCCGTTTGTTGAATAATTATTACTAATTCATGAAATTCGTATGAGAATGATTCATGAAACGGAGTAATAAAATGAGTTGAGTATCTATTACTAATCCATGAATCCAGCCGGGGGATTTAGGGAATGAAATAATGAGATATAATGGTTATCTATTACTAATCCATGAAATCCATCCCGGGGATTCAGGGAACGGAGTAATGAGATATAATAGATTATTTTCTAGGAATTCAGTAGATAAATGTCACGGTAGAATTAATCTATTTGTATAATCGAGATATGAGATCATTGAAGCATCGTATTCGTTCCAGGGGTGTATAGTCAGGGAACAACAATCGGCGTGACGTCCTGAAGGAGTTAAGCTCTCTAACAAACATTATGTCTAGAGAACCGCCCAATCATTAAGAGATTCTATACACGGTCTCTCTACGTAGTCAGGGAACAACGAGCGGCGTGACGTCCTGAAGGCGTTAAGCTCTCTAACAAACATTATGTCTAGAGAACCGCCCAATCATTAAGATTCTATGTAGAGGTGATGATGAAATGTGTGAAGCATCGAACGCTCAGCTGGGAGGCCTTTCGAGAAACATATTCATCATAGCTCTGAGAGGAATGTTCGCTCAGTCAAAGATCGTGAAACAGTTCACGAATCATAAAATATGAATCGTCACATGCGTTCCAGAAGCCGGGTCAGAAACATGCAGTATCATGATTTTACGATTTTAGCCCTTGCCGAAAATCCACCATCAACATTAAGTCCCCTGCTTAGTGAGGGACAGTCATGTTCCGCAGTAAGCAATAGATGGTGATTTTCTAGTAGACGAGATAAGTAGTCGGACTTAGTCGTACAAAGGCATTTTCAGATCCCCGATTTGGTCCAATGATGTCATGTACGAGCAAATGCTCAGATAAGGACTCTTTCAGTGTGATAGAGTGTCATCCCGTGAGCATGGAGAGATGAGGCACTGCTGATTTGGATGATCAGACGTAGGGGTGGCCATGGGCCGGTATGAACCGGTTTTTACCTCATCCGCATCCAATCCAATTCACTATGGATTTCAAATTTGGCATCTGCATCCAATCCAACATCCAACGGATTTGCATCCAATGGATGCATGGATGAACGGATTGGGTGCGGATAATCCAATGGATTTGTGTTAGTTAAAATTTATAATGAAAAAATAAAGCCTATATAAATGACTTCTTATAGAACCTACACATTTTATATATGTATATAAATATAAAAGTGCCATGGACAACACTCCAAGCAAACACCTTAAAAATTCCAAAACTATCTCTATACTTTCTAGAAACTATATAAATGCCCTTAGTCTAGCGGATATGGATGTCCAACGGATTTTCAAGGTTGCATCCGGGTCCAATCGTAATCCATTGGATTTCAAAAATCTCATCCGCGTCCAACCCATTAGCGAACAGTCCGAGCATCCATCCGCAAAAATACGGTTGGTCCCGACTAAATCCGCGGAGTACGGGTAAAATGCTCACCCCTAATCAGACGTCCAGTTTTTGGTCGATTTAGCGTTTGCGGGCCCAGGCCCAAAAAAGGAAATCCATGTTTTATTAGGTTTTGGAAATAAAATTGATATAAAAGGGAAGAAGCCCTAAAAATTTATTTAATTTTTCCTTGAGCTGCCCGCCCCCCCCCCCCCCCCTTGATCTCTTCACGTCCGAGCAGCAGAGAAGGAGGAGAAGACTTTCTCCCTGAACCGACCGTCACCGCCACCGTCCGGCGAAATTCCGGCTAGGCAAAAAAAAAATTGTCGTTAGTTGTTCATGAGTTGTTCATAAAACAAAACTTTTAGGTATATATGCATGCGTAAGTTTTTATGAAAAATTTGTTTTAGCAAACAGACGTCCGTCCGTCCGTCTGTTTAGGAACAAACGATAATCCCTAACTTATGAGAGATTTTTTTTTTGAAATAGACCTGTGTCTAATGATAAAATTTTGTTTATGAGCTTTCATGAAATCAAAATTTATTTGGAATATGTGGACTTTTGCAAAAATAGAAAAGACTCCGTTCTATAGACGAACGCTTGTTTGAGCAAAACAAAAAAAAATATTTGTGTACGTGACGTGCTCACATAAAATTTTTTTTTTTGAAATTTACGTGAGTTGTTAGCTCACGTTAAATTTTTTTTTTTTAAACATACGTGAGTTATTCACAAAGTCTTAAAATTTTGTAAAATTGAATTTTGATTTTTAGCAATTGCTAGAAGTAAAGAATTTTTGATAAAATATTGTTTGTATGGATTTTGTGATATAATAGTGTATGCACAAAACCAATGAGTGTTCACTCGGTGGGAGTCGCTCACACGGTGAAAATTATGTGGATTGCTCATGTGATAGAAATTTCGTGAATTGCTCGCATGAAAATCAAGTTATGATTTTGAATAATGGGTTTTGCTCGTCATGCGAACAAACCCTCGAAATTTTGCGTTGTAATCACTACATCTAGTGAAATTGTAAAAGGTGAGAGTCTGAGAGTTAGCATTTTGGCGCATATTGGTGCCGACTTGTTTTGACTCCGCATTTTTGGCAACAGATAATGGCAGCTCCTGGTGATGACTATGTCTCTGATTCTTCTGGGAAATGTTCCAGAAACATCAAACCAAAGATGAAGAACTTAGCGGACGTTCACGCAGCGGTAGATCAACCTTTCAGAAATGCCAGAAATCTAATACGCGGTATTCTCTTGATCGTCTGAGAGCTATTCGTGAGGGGATGAATGACTTCCTGACTTATGTGGACGCGGAAAAGAAACAAAGACATGACGAATTGTCGCAGAAAAGAAAAGCTGAAGATGAAAAACTTGCAACTTATCAGCAGAAAAGACAGCGACTTCAACAAGCGAGACTAGCGGATGAAGATAAGATTCGACCGCGTCCTGATGGTCGAGGAAGTTGAATCCGCATGGAAACCCATTGATCGTAGAATTAATCCATATTTACCAGGTATGAGAGCTGAGCAGTTGGCCAAGGCTGACATTCGAGCCGAACATGAAGAAGATGAATATTTAGACGCAATGTATGGTGACCCCGAAGACCAATTGGAAGAAGTCTCCAGTGAGGGTTCTGATAATGACTCTGAGGGAGATCTTGAAGAAAATTCCATGGAGGATGACGATCGTGAATCCGATGATGAATCTGATGATTAGTCTTACTCGCAACCCTTTTGAATAATTGATTGTTTTATTTTTCGTTGAAGTAGAGATTATTATGATCACTTGAGTAATTTGACTGCGTAAACATTGCATTAAGAATCATTTTGAATGAAAACTCTTTTAATATATATCTTGCTTACTTCTTTCACTCGTTTGATCACACAAGGTCAATGAACCTTCATATATATAAATTATAATTCCTTAACGGGCTGTTGTCTGTTCGACCTTTAGACATGATCGTGCAGACATTGCATGAGCTAGAGAACATGTGATGTACACGAATGACCGTCTTTAATTAGGGTATAGTTGACCATATCTACATATCCATATATTATCAGTCCCCAGTATGACTACTCTTCGCGCCGTAGAAACCGTAACTGATTTGACCATCTGCAAAGGATAAGTATCAACCGTGTATCGTGTATTGACCTTCGAGGCTTAAGGTTCTCTATTTATATGACATATCTTCTCCTGCTCTTGTATAGTATCATAATAAATTTTGATCACGATCAAACCTCTCATCATCATGTCTGGTAGCAGTGTTTCTTCTCAAAATGAATCTCTGGCAAAGCATGGGATTGGAGCGTCCATCTCAGTAGGCTGCACGCTTTTATTTTATTTTCATATGATCAGAATGACTAACCAAAGAAAGTGATTTGTTGCAGGACAATCAGGGAAATCGACTTTCTTCTTCCTCTTACAGTTTAAGGCCCAAGCGGATTGTTAAAGCTCCTGCTCGTTATAGGTCTGCCCGTGTTGAAGCTGGAACATTCGTGAGTTTCTAACTGGAGATTTCTTTAGAACGAGCGTTTATCGAACTTTACTGAAATTGAATAATATTTTGTCTCCGCAGGTTGATGTTGAAAAGACAAGGGTACCCAAATATACCTCAATCTAAAACTTTTCCACATATAAGTCCTTTCTCCGAAAGTGATTGTCTATGGACTGAGTCGAGACAATACAACTAATCAGTTCACACTTCGTGTGATCGTCTATGGATACGAGATCGAGACAATACGACAACAAGATAACTTGTGTGATTGACTATGGATACAAGATCGAAACAATACAACAACGAAGTATGTTTACTTGATAATAGGTTCGTACTTAACCAAACACTATAGGATTGCTATCAAGTAAATAGGAATTAACGTTTGTGTATTTTACTTCTAATTATAATAAAACAATTATAATTGCGGAAATAGAAAAGTAAAAGACACAGCAAGATTTTGTTAACGAGGAAACCGCAAATGCAGAAAAACCCCGGGACCTAGTCCAGAATTGAATACTCTCAAAATTAAGCCGCTATACAAAATCGAACCAACTTCGTATAGTTGAGACCAAGCAACTAAACCTATAGTTCACCTAGTTTTCTCAGTATCCCTGCGCCTCAAACTTGCAATAAGTCACGCACTTGGAACAATTCCTTTGGTTCGTATTCCAAACAGTAAAGGAAAAACAAATCTGTTCGGTAACAACTCTTTCAAACAACGTGATATGAGTTTGACAAAAGACTCTTCCGTTTATCCCAATAAACTCCTTTTTCAGGTTCTTATATCTATCCAATAACAACTACCAAAGTAATTGTTTAGATTTTGCAATCAATACTTTGAATCACAAAGAAACGTATTGATGCCGATCTACTTAACAAATCAATCTAGATTATCACAAAGATAAACCGATTATAGTTGGATCCCTTTCCAGCCGAAACAAGTTTTGTGCACACCAAAGATTATGAACCCAAATCAGAAATCTTCTTCGTCTTCAAATATTCTTAGATCTTCAATAAACACCTGCACACAAATAACTTGAATCTCTTGTGATCAATCACACACAGAACGGAGTCTGTTAACACTGGATTATCACAATACGTCTTTAAATCTACACACAGTCTAAAGATCTCCCGTCGAAACTTCGATCTAGTTTGAGTAAATCTTATATCAGAAGAGAAGATTCTCAAGCATAAACAAACTAGGTGCAATCAAAGTTCAACAACCGTTAGTCAATCAAATCAACCGAAAACTAATAATAAACTGCAATTATCTAATTTCCCACCAACGGTACTAATAGAGCTTCTCAATCTCAAAGAAGTCTTTAAACCGAGCGGCCGTAAGAGATTTCGCCTAATTAGGTTACTTTCCTCTCCGAATAGGCGGCTCCACCAGTAACAACACAACTAGGTAGTTTTGCTGGCTCTGAGAATTAGTTTGCTAGAAATGAAAACTTTAGTATTTATAGACAAAGGAAGTTTGGACACCAAGGAATTTCCAAAACCGAAAATATTCTCAAGATATGCAATATATTTCCAAATTCGGTTTTCATAATTCCTGGAAATGCTCTGTCCAAATATTGACCGAAATCTCAGTAGAAAATCTCCAACTAGTAAATGCACATTACTAATTTTTATTTTTATAAAGATATGCATTTTAATTACTGGAAATTAATAGCATATAAAACTAAAAACCTTAATTAAAAGATTCTCAGTTTATTTCGATCCGGGATTCTCCTTTAGCTATTAAGGAATATCTTTGAACAATAAAAGATAAGAGTTACTGCACATGTCAACATCTTTACTTTGTAAATCCTTTTTCATATTTACAATCTTGGAAACGATTTTCCACACTTCCAAACAAGTTTAGAATTGGTTCATCTGATTCCAAGAACTATGTGATTGATTATCCTATCAAATCACCATTAATAGGTTTCACGGTTCTACCACAACATAAAGTTTCGGTTCTACCTCCAAGTGGGTACTAGGATCGGTTACACTAGTTACCATAAAATGGCTAACTAAGTACTAGGACCGGTTACCACTTCTTATGGTAAAACTTGTGATCGGTTGACCAAGTTATAGGATAGGTTACACAAACTTACTAAAATTTGTTAAACCTCTTACAAGGATCGATTACACTCTCTCTTGTGATCGGTCACACCTCTTACTAGGATCGGTTACCCAAAGTCTAGTATTTAGTCACCCAAAATTCAAGATATCGATCTTACCATCTCAGGTGATTACTTAAGATCGGTTTCACTAATAAAAGTCATACCAATATAGAATTCAGGCCTTGTGAATAGTTTTACCAAGATACATAAGCAAGTTATGAACGGTTATACTAAACACACATATTGGTAATTCAAAAGATTTGCAACGAATAACAATACCAATAAGCCTAGCGATTTCCCTTTCGATTCACAAAACAAGTTTATGAATTTACTTCGTTTAAATGAATGTAAAACATTGTTTCCTAGGACGAAATCTTCACCCATACCCATACATAATCACAATAGCATTCATACGATTATGTCGATGTCATATATACGAAGTTCAAAAGATAAACGTTATACTTCGTATTGTAATTCCTTAATACTATGTCTAACTAGAGTATAATCATTCACAGCTTCGCAGTTATGTTTTCAATATGCACGACTTGAAACATACATTAGGAATGAAACAGTTCAAGTCAAATATTACTAACCTCAAGTGGAAGGATGATGTCGTCGTTGTAGTTCTTTACTTCTTCACATTCTTCAAGTCTTCATGTAATACTTGTAAGTCTCATATCCTAGTAACTTTCTAGCTAACCTATACGAAGTTGACTCTAGTAAATAATCAAGCGACTCTTTAAATGAGTTTTGATTCACTAAAATATGACAACCAAACTTGACATACCAACACTTGGTGGGTTCAACCGAGCTATGCTCTAACAGATGTTCATGTTGTTGTCGATGCTAGAAAGAGAAAGAACGGAAAGTCTATGGTTGTATCTGATGGTGATAGTGACAACCGTGCTGACGAAAACTCAACCAAATCTGTAGATGCCGATTCCAGGGCTTCTGTTCGTGAGTACCCAGCGGCGGGACTCCCATTCGATACTCTCATAGTCAACGCTTGCTCAGACAATCAACTAGTCGGTGGTTTCATCGTCCCAAAGTGTTATGCATCCCTTTACACCAATATTTGGAAGAGGTAGGAACATATTGCTTCTACTGAAGTGTGGAGAGGTTTTCTGCCAACCTTATTGACTACCGTCGCTGGATTATTGCCCATTATTGATGAGATGAACAAGATAAATCTGCGAGATGTCAAGAACCAAGAGTTGCATAGATGGGATGATATGGTCTCAAACTATGAGACCTTGCGGTTCAACATAGGCTGGCTCCGTCGTCGGCTCGAGATTATCAAGATTGATAGAGCAGCGGCTGCTGCTAATGTGTTTCTGCTACAACTGCTATCATGGAAGAAGAGAAAGCCCTCACTCTAGAGTCGGAAAGGGTTGAGAAAGTTGTCCAGGACTTGAAAATGAAGACTGAAAACTTTCAAAAGAGGATTGAAATGGCCTTTAGTAAAAATTATTTGTTGTTGGATGGTTTGCTCTGAGTGAGCGTTTGAGAGATGTTTTTTTTTTGTAGGTTTAAGACTCGTTTTTAAATAAAGTAGGATAGTTGATGGATGGAAGAACTTTTCTGGTTGATTAATGAAATATATTTTTAATTTCGAACGAATGAGCATATTGCATACTCTTTGAAGGAATAGAAATTACATTATGAAATTAAAATAATTATTTACTGATCGTTCAGGCATAATACGCTTTGAGCCACTTGTCATTGATGATGTTTCCTTCTGTTAGAGCATTGCTCGGTCGAACTCGCAAGCGTTGTTATCTCAAGCTTTTTTGTCAAGTTTATTTGCCAAAACTATAATTCTTGATTTCTAGTCTACTTATAGCTAAGTCTCGGACTAGGATAGTAAGTGTAGTTGAGCTCTAGACTCCACGGCGTTCATCATGCAAAGACGAAGAACTACTCAAGGAACTTGTGGAACTTCATCGACAAAAAGGTATGTGGAGACTTGAACTTATCTATAACTCAAAAGTCTATCTATTTTATCTCCTATCTTGAGACAAAAGTCGTATTGCTATATAGACTTCGATTATACACATTTGTTATTTCGAGCCAAGTTTATCTCGCTTATCTATTTCTCAAAATATGTGTTGGTAAGCTTTCTCTTTGGCCAAGTTCATCTTTACTCGTGATGAAAGTCATGTTGATTATTTCAATATCTTGAAAATCGCTTTGATGAAAAATAGTTTATGAATAACAACTATATAACATCCTCTAAGAATGTTTCAGTGATTGAAATGAGAGTTTAGAACATGTAACCATCTTTGTATATAAGCATAGTGTGTTTTCACATTTGTGTACAAGTCCAAAACCGGGAACCCAAAGTATGCGTACCCGTACGCGTACTGGCGATTGTTAGAAATCCTGGACAGTATGCGTACCCGTACGCGTATTGGCGGAAAGTTCATGTCCGTGAATTTCTGCTGGAGTTTGGAAGTGAAAATAAACTCAATCCGGTTACTTAAGTACGCTTACCTGTTCGCATACTTAGGTAGGTTACTTTCTAAAATCGGTTTGTTCATGAACTAAAACATTTATATATATTAAGGAATGCAATCTCTGAAAACCGTGTCTATAATGTTCACGAATCGATTCGAGTGAATCAAAACCGATTTTGTTTCGATTGTGTCTTGTATACTTCTATGAGATCTAAGTAATTGAACAACACTCTAACTAGTTCATTTGAGTCATTTGAACTAGTTATGGTGAAGATGAATAAGGTTGATATGAAAGTGCTCATATGGCTAACCACTTGGTTAACTATAGTTGAACCAACTAGGTGTACACGTTTAGGTACGGTTACTCAAACCTAAATGAAGTTACATTTCATTTGTGTATAACAAGCTAAGTTCGATCTAACGTTTGAAAGATATTAGCTTGAATCTAATCAGGTTTTCATCGAACGGTGAATATTAAATGCTTTGTTACCAAGGTAACTTAGATTGCAAACCCTGATTTGAAAACTATATAAAGGAGAACTCTAGCAACTGGGAAACCTAATCCCCACACCTCCTGTGTGATACTAGTTGTATAAGCTAGAGTCGATTCTCCTTTAACCTTAGGTTTCTCTCGAGACCCTGTAGGTTAACGACTTAAAGACTTCATTGGGATTGTGAAGCCAGACCCAACTATTTTCTCTATAGTTGCGTGATCTGATCTTGCTGTTTCTATCGTGATTGAGTGCAATCGTAAGATTGGCTTGGGTTTATATATCCGATAGGAAAGATAGAAAAGTAGTCACAGACACCATCGTCTCATCGTTTGTGATTCCACAATATCTTGTTTCGTTAGTCGATTAAGATTATTATGAGGTGATTGATATTTCAAGGTGTTTTTCGGGAATATAAGTCCGGTATATCATTTGGTTCCTGTTCACCTTGAATTATCAAAAGACGGAAAAAAAACTCGTTGGTATTTATGTGGGAGACAGATTTATCTATTCCTGTAGACTTTTCTGTGTGAGACAGATTTGTTTATTAAAGTCTTCGACTTTGGGTCGTAGAAACTCTTAGTTGTGGGTGAGATCAGTGAAAGGAATCAAGTGCGCAGTATCCTGCTGGGATCAGAGACGTAAGGAGCAAGCGCAACTGTACCTTGGATCAGTGTGAGATTGATTGGGGTTCAACTACAGTCCAGACCGAAGTTAGTTTGTAGTAGGCTAGTGTCTGTAGCGGCTTAATATAGTGTGTGTTCAATCTGGACTAGGTCCCGGGGTTTTTATGCATTTGCGGTTTCCTCATTAACAAAACTTCTGGTGTCTGTGTTATTTCTTTTCCGCATTATATATTGTTATATAATTGAAATATCACAGGTTGTACGTTGAATCGATCAATTGGTAAATCCAACCTTTGGTTGTTGATTGAAATTGATTGATCCTTGAACAATTGTCTTTGGTACCGTTCAAGTTATTTCTCTTGTATTTAATCAGGCTCGCAGATTTCTATTTGTTTGAGTGAGGATTGAATCGAGAAATTAACATATAACTCTTTGATATACTTTTTATTAAGATTGAGTCTGACTGTCTAGTTGATTATCTTAAAAGTATATTGGAGTTAGTCTATACAGATTGCTAAGAAAAATATTGGGTGAGGTTGTTAGACCCCCTCCTTTTCAATTGGTGTCAGAGCAGGCAAACACGTTTAAAGACTTCATAAGTCTGTGTTTGTAAGCGATCTGAATCTATGGACAGAAATTTTATATCCATAAACGTACCACCAGTCTTCGACGGCTCAAACTACTTGTGGTTGAAAATCTCTATACGTGCTTTTCTTCAAGCTCGTGATTTTCAAACATGGGTACGTGTTGTTAATGGCTATGATTATCCGGTTAATACATAAGGAGATGTATTTATACCTAAGGATATTGGTAGATATAGTCCAGAAGAAATCCTTGCTGCAAAGAAAACTTCTGACGGCTTAAATGCTATCATTCATGCCATTAACCTAGATCTTCAGCATCATGTGACTA
>JAJJMB010016078.1:16978-57979 GCA_023531105.1 Papaver atlanticum
CCTTTTTTTTGTTTTCGTGCGGCGTTATACTTCATCCCCGTTGCTGAGTTCAAGAGTGGGTAACTTGCGTGTGCTAACTCAAGTTATATCGGGCTGTCTTATCCTGCGAGGGTGGAGCGGGCGGGTCGAAATAAACATAGCCCAACCCAAGCGATATGCCCGTATGTCATGCACCAAGTCCCTCTTCTACACGGATTTATTTTTGGCTTGTTTTTCTTTAGGAAATTAATTCCATAAATATTTTCTTAAGAGTTTTATTTATGAGTTAATTCCTTTTACATGTTTTACTTGTTTTTGAAGAACACCAATACCTAACTTGATTTCCAAGTATTTCATCCAATAAATACAACTCGAAATTCTGTTTTCTAAGCAAAAAAAAATACGACCATCTTCTTGTCTTCTTTTCTTCATCTTCTTATTTTTTGTTTTCGTGCGGCGTTATACTTCATCTCCGTTGCTGAGTTCAAGAGTGGGTAACTTGCGTGTGCTAACTCAAGTTATATCGGGCTATTTATCCTGCGAGGGTGGAGCGGGCGGGCCGAAATAAACATAGCCCAACCCATGCGATATGCGCGTATGCCGTGCACCAAGTCCCTCTTCTACACGGATTTATTTTTGGCTTGTTTTTCTTTAGGAAATTAATTCCAAAAATATTTTCTTAAGAGTTTTATTTATGAGTTAATTCCTTTTACTTGTTTTTGAAGAAAACAAAAACCTAACTTGATTTCCAAGTATTTCATCCAATAAATACAACTCGAAATTCTGTTTTCTAAACAAAACAAAAAAATACGACCATCTTTCTGTCTTCTTTTCTTCATCTTCTTGTGTTTATATTTTCGTGCGGCGTTTTACTTCATCCCCGTTGCTGAGTTCAAGAGTGGCTATCATGCGTTGTGCTAACTCAAGTTATATCGGGCAGTCTTATCCTGCGAGGGTGGAGCGGGAGGGCCGAAATAAACATATCCCAACCCATGCGATGTGCGCGTATACCGTTCACCAAGTCCCTCTTCTACACTGATTTATTTTTGACTTGTTTTTCTTTTGGAAATTAATTCCAAAAATATTTTTTTAAGAGTTTTATTTATGGGTAAATTCCTTTTACGTGTTTTTCTTGTTTTTGAAGAAAACCAAAACCTAACTTGATTTGCAAGTATTTCATCCAATAAATACAACTCGAAATTCTGTTTTCTAAACAAAAATAAAGACGACCATCTTTCTGTCTTCATTTCTTCATCTTCTTGTTTTTTGTTTTCGTGCGACGTTTTACTTCATCCCCGTTGCTGAGTTCAAGAGTGGGTAACTTGCGTTGTGCAAACTCAAGTTATATCGGGAAGTCTTATCCTGCGAGGGTGGAGCGGGCGGGCCGAAATAAACATAGCCCAACCTATGCGATATGCGCGTATGCCGTGCACCAAGTCCCTCTTCTACACGGATTTATTTTTGACTTGTTTTTCTTTAGGAAATTAATTCCAAAAATATTTTCTTAAGAGTTTTATTTATGGATAAATTCCTTTTACGTGTTTTACATGTTTTTGAAGAAAACCAAAACCTAACTTGATTTCCAAGTATTTCATCCAATAAATACAACTCGAAATTCTATTTTCTAAGCAAAAAAAAAATACGACCCTCTTTCTGTCTTCTTTTCTTCATCTTCTTGTTTTTTGTTTTCGTGCGGCGTTATACTTCATCTCCGTTGCTGAGTTCAAGAGTGGGTAACTTGCGTGTGCTAACTCAAGTTATATCGGGCTATCTTATCCTGCGAGGGTGGAGCGGGTGGGCCGAAATAAAAATAGCCCAACCCAAGCGATATGCGCGTATGCCATGCACCAAGTCCCTCTTCTACACGGATTTATTTTTGGCTTGTTTTTTTTTAGGAAATAAATTCCAAAAATATTTTCTTAAGAGTTTTATTTATGAGTTAATCCCTTTTACGTGTTTTACTTGTTTTTGAAGAAAAAAAAAACCTAACTTGATTTCCAAGTATTTCATCCAATAAATAAACTCGAAATTCTGTTTTCTAAAAAAAATAAAAAAATACGACAATCTTTCTGTCTTCTTTTCTTCATCTTCTTGTGTTTTTGTTTTCGTGCGGCGTTTTACTTCATCCCCGTAGCTGAGTTAAAGAGTGGGTAACTTGCGTTGTGCTAACTAAAGTTATATCGGGAAGTCTTTTCTTGCGAGGGTGGAGCGGGCGGGCCGAAATAAACATAGCCAAACCCATGCGATATGCTCGTATGCCGTGCACCAAGTCCCTCTTCTACACGGATTTATTTTTGACTTGTTTTTCTTTAGGAAATTAATTCCAAAAATATTTTCTTAAGAGTTTTATTTATGGATAAATTCCTTTTACGTGTTTTACATGTTTTTGAAGAAAACCAAAACCTAACTTGATTTCCAAGTATTTCATCCAATAAATATAACTCGAAATTATGTTTTCTAAGCAAAAAAAAATACGACCATCTTTTTGTCTTCTTTTCTTCATCTTCTTGTTTTTTGTTTTCGTGCGGCGTTATACTTCATCCCCGTTGCTGAGTTCAAGAGTGGGTATCTTGCGTGTGCTAACTCAAGTTATATCGGGAAGTCTTATCCTGCGAGGGTGGAGCGGGCGGGCCGAAATAAACATAGCCCAACCCATGCGATATGCGCGTATGCCGTGCACCAAGTCCCTCTTCTACACGAATTTATTTTTTTCATGTTTTTCTTTAGGAAATTAATTCCAAAAATATTTTCTTAAGAGTTTTATTTATGAGTTAATTTCTTTTACTTGTTTTTGAAAAAAACAAAAACCTAACTTGATTTCCAAGTATTTCATCCAATAAATACAACTCGAAATTCTGTTTTCTAAAAAAAAAAAAAAAACGACCATCTTTCTGTCTTCTTTTCTTTTTTTTCTTGTGTTTTTGTTTTCGTGCGGCGTTTTACTTCATCCCCGTTGCTGAGTTCAAGAATGGGTAACTTGCGTTGTGCTAACTCAAG
Organism: Papaver atlanticum; assembly: GCA_023531105.1. Classification (NCBI taxonomy): domain Eukaryota; kingdom Viridiplantae; phylum Streptophyta; class Magnoliopsida; order Ranunculales; family Papaveraceae; genus Papaver; species Papaver atlanticum. Next base: position 19,955 of record JAJJMB010016078.1, read on the forward strand.
TTATATCGGGCAGTCTTATCCTTCGAGGGTGGAGAGGGCGGTCCGAAATAAACATAGCCAAACCCATGCGATATGCTCGTATGCCGTGCACCAAGTCCCTCTTCTACACTGATTTATTTTTGGCTTGTTTTTCTTTAGGAAATTAATTCCAAAAATATTTTGGCTTCCAATGCTCAACAATTCTACACCAGAAACAACTCTAATGTCAGAAGAGTTAGCGAAATGGGAGAGTCTGCACAGTCAGAGCAACGGATGAACAACGTAGAGAAGGTAGTACAACGAATGACAGCAGTGATTATTTTTACTTATGAAGAAGAGTCTGAATAGGTGAATGATGTGTTCCCTAATCAGAGGCCAAAGTATGATCCCTACTCTAATACTTATAATCCAGGTTGGAAAGATCACCCAAATTTCAGTTATGCAAATCAGCAAGCTGCAGCTCCTAATCCTTATGGGCGACAAAGTGGTTTTCAACAACCACAGTTCCGACCACAACCTTCACCTCAGCCTTAACAATAGACTCAGAGTTCTAATTTAGAGGAGATGATGAAAATGATGATGCAAAAGAAAGATGCCAATGCTCAGCGTCAAGATGCAATCCTGCAGAAACAAGATATGGCTATAAAGGACTTGCAACTCCAAATGGGACAATTGGCTACAGACATGAATGAAATAAAAGCATAGAATTCGGCAAAGTTGCCATCACAGCCTTTTATGAATCCAAGAGCGAACGTCAATGTTGTAATCTAAGAAGTGGGAAGCAAACATAAGAGCCAAAACAACAAGAAAAGGTTAGTCATGACTTGGAAGACAAAGTAAAGGTGGAAACTGTTCCAAAGGGAAATCCAACCTCAACTGGCCAACCTAAGGACACAGTTCCTACTTTTACAACACCACCTCCTTTTCCTAGTCGTTTTGCCAAGTAAAAGAAGCAAGCTCTATATAAAGAGAATATGGATATTTTTAGCAAGGTGCATATCAACATTCTATTTATTGAGGCAATCAGAACAGTACCCAGGTATGCCAAAGTTCTGAAGAATTTGTGTACAAGGAAGGAGAGGTTGATTGCTAATGAGATCACTCAGGTGGGAGAAAGTGCTTCAGCTATGTTGCTAAAGAAGATGCCTGCAAAGTGTAAAGATCCTGGTAGTTTTACACTGCCAATTACTATTGGTGACAAACGGTTTGAGCGTGCTTTGCTTGATTTGGGAGCTTCTATAAGCGTGATGTCAGCCGATGTTTATGATTCTTTGAATCTGGGACCTTTAAAGGAGACAGGGATTATCATTCAATTAGCTAATAAGTCTAATATATATCCTAAGGGACTCGTGGAAGACGTGTTGGTGCAAGTGAATGAACTAATCTTTCCGGTTGATTTCTTTGTTGTGGATATGCAGAATGGGGATAATTTTTCGTCTACTTCATTACTTCTTGGGAGACCATTTATGAAGACTGCTAAGACGAAAATTGATTGTGATACCGGGACACTCACTATGGAGTTTGACAAACAGGTTATACGCTTCAATATATTTGAAGCTATGCTTTATCCAAGTGATATCCATTCTGCATTTTTTGTTGATGTTATTGGTTCATTAGCACAACAGATGTTTGATTTGAACAACGAAGATGAACTTGAATCTGTGCTACAAAATAACATTGATTTGGACATCCATGGCCTTCCTAACTTGGACGTTGATATTCCCAAGGAGTTTGTTGAGACATGTGGTGCTTTAACGGCATCACAAAATGTTAGAACAAGTAATATATCATATATCTCTTTACCTGTAACTGATGAAGTTCCTTTACCTTCTGTTATGCAGGCACCTAAATTAGAGCTGAAACCTTTACCTGATCACTTAAAGTACGCTTACTTAGGTGATGGGGAAGAGCTTCCAGTCAATATTGCAAAGAATCTCACAGTAGCACAAGAAGAACGCCTTCTTAGGGTTCTGAAAGAGCAAAAAATGGCTATTGGTTGGACAATTGCTGACATCAAAGGCATTAGTCCAGCCATGTGCATGCATAGAATCCTTATGGAAAATGATATCAAGCCAGTAGGTGATGCTCAGCGTAGTCTTAACCCTCCAATGATGGAGGTCGTGAAGAAATAGATCCTCAAATTACTAAGTGTGGGGGTGATTTACCCAATTTCTGACAGCAAATGGGTTAGTCCGGTGCAAGTGGTACCTAAGAAATCAGGTGTCACTATTGTTAGAAATCAAGATGATGAACTCGTTCCTACAAGAGTTCAAACGGGATGGCGAGTGTGCATAGACTACAGAAAGCTCAATTCGGCTACCCGCAAAGATCACTTTCCTTTGCCCTTCATTGATCAGATGTTAAAGAGGTTAGCGGGACATTCTCATTATTTCTTTTTTGATGGTTATTAGGGGTACAATCAAATTGTTATTGCACCGGAGGATTAAGAGAAGACTACTTTTACTTGTCCTTTCGGTACATTTGCATATAGAAGAATACCTTTTGGTCTTTGCAATGCACCTGCCACTTTTCAGAGATGTATGGTCAGTATATTTTTTGATTATGTGGAAAATATCATTGAGGTATTTATGGACGACTTTAGTGTTTATGGTGATTCATTTGATATTATTTTAAATAATCTTGAACTTGTGCTTAAAAGATGCATAGACACTAATCTTGTTTTAAACTGGGAGAAATGTCATTTTATGGTAAACCATGGAATTGTACTTGGACACATCGTGTCCTCTCAAGGGCTCGAGGTAGACAAGGCAAAGATAGACTTGATTAGGAACTTACAATATCCCACTTCGGTGAGGGAAATTCGCTCATTTCTTGGTCATGCAGGTTTTTATAGGAGGTTTATCAAAGATTTCTCCAAAATCTCAATGCCGATGTGCAAATTGTTACAAAAGGAGGTTGCCTTTAACTTCGACCAGGAGTGCAAGGATGCCTTTCATAAATTGAAGGAATTGTTGACTACTGCACCAATTATTAAGTCACCTGACTGGAGTTTTCCGTTCGAGTTAATGTGTGATGCAAGTGATTATGCAGTTGGAGTTGTTTTGGGTCAAAAAGTAGACAAGAGGTCACATGTGATTTATTATGCATCAAGGACCCTAAACGATGCTCAAATCAACTATTCTACTACTGAGAAAGAGTTGTTGGCTATAATATTTGCATTAGAAAAATTTAGAGCTTATTTGGTGGGTACCAATGTGATTGTATATTCTGATCATGCAGCATTGCGGTACCTATTGAAAAAGAAGGAGGCTAAGCCAAGACTCATACGTTGGATTCTTTTGCTACAAGAATTCAATATGGAAATTAGAGATAAGAAAGGTGTTGAGAATACAGTTGCTGATCATCTTAGTAGACTTGTTGTTTTCGAAGAAGAACTTCCCTTACAGGATCGTTTTCTAGACGAACAACTTTTCTCTATTGAAGAATCAACACCTTGGTACGCTGATATAGTGAACTATTTGGTTATAAGGCAAGTACCTAGTACGATGTCTAATTTTCAAAAGATAAAGCTTAATAAAATAGCCAAGCAGTATGTGTGGGATGAGCCCTACTTGTGGAAATATAGTGCTGATCAAATTATCCGCAGGTGCGTACCAAACTCTGAATTTCAATCAATTCTATCTTTTTGTCATTCTTATGCTTGTGGTGGTCACTTTGGTGCAAAACGTACCGCTCTCAAAGTCCTTGAGAGTGGCTTTTATTGGCCTACCCTATTTGAGGATGCATATGCTTTTTGAAAATCTTGTGATAGATGTCAAGGAATGGGCAATCTAGGTGCTCGAAATCAAATGCCACTCAATCCTATTCTCACTGTCGAGATTTTTGATGTGTGGGGCATTGATTTTATGGGTCCTTTTGTTGATTCGAATGGAAAATTTTATATACTTCTTGTTGTGGATTATGTTTCTAAATGGGTGGAAGCTAAAGCCACCCCTACTAATGATTCTCAAGTTGTTTGTGAGTTTGTGAAGGAATATATTTTCTCTAGACATGGTACACCAAGAGTGGTTATCAGTGATGGAGGCTCGCACTTCAAGAAATCCTTCCATGCTCTCATCAAGAAGTATAACATTACACACAAGATTGGTACGCCGTTTCACCCACAAACTAGTGGGCAAGATGAAATTTCAAATCGTGAGATTAAGTCCATCCTTGAGAAAACCGTTAATGCTACACAGAAGGATTGGAGTTATAGACTCAACGATGCACTTTGGGTGTATAGAACAACATACAAGACACTGATTGGTATGTCTCCTTATCGATTGGTTTATGGAAAATCTTGTCATCTCGCAGTTGAACTTGAGCATAAGGCTTTATGGGCGGTAATGATGTGATACATGGAGTATGATAAAGCGGGAAAACATAGGCAACTACAAATTAATGAGCTAGAGGAGATACGTAATGATACTTACGAGAGTTCTCGTATATACAAGGAAAAGACTAAGATTTTCCATGACAATATGATTTATCGGAAGAATTTTATTGTGGGACAGAAAGTTCTTTTATTTCATTCTCGTCTTAAGCTATTTCCTGGTAAGCTAAGGTCCAGATGGATTGGACCATATGTTGTTACTAATGTTTATTCTCATGGTGCAGTTAATATCACTAATCTTAGAGATGGGACTACTTCTAAGGTCAACGGCCATAGATTGAATGCATACTATTAAAACATTGCTTATGTGAATGTGGACGTGATTGAGCTTCAGGATTTACTCCCTTTGGAGGAGTAGTAAGGAGAATGCCAAGTCGGGCTGACGACTTTAAACCAAGCGCTAAATGGGAGGAAACCCATAGGTTTTGTATCTTAGACCCTTTTATTTATTTATTTTATTGTTTTCATATTATATTTGCATCCCCATGTTTAATTTCATTGAGTCCGGAATCTATTTTAAAAGAAAATTATGACGAATACCTTTTCGTTAGAAAAATTCAGACTGCGCGTAGTTCAGTCCAGACACCATAACTGTCAGACCATTTATCGAAACACTGTTCCCTTTTGAAACTCTGTAGAAAACACGTAGATGAACAACTTTTGTGAAATGGAGTTTTTCCAAATTCCTTACCAATTTGTACATTTTTTTGCTTTTTATCTGTTGTTACGTCAGAATTCAGAATTTTCGGTTTTACGCATTGAGGACAATGTGAAGTTTAAGTGTGGGGGAGTATTTTGCATATAGATTTTTCATTTTTTTTTGTACATATTTGCATGAAAAAACTCCAACTTGTAGTTAGTTTAGAGTCACATAGTATACATGTCGCTAAGATTACATCGAAATTCTCAAGAGAGTGACTGAACTTAAAGATGACAAAGAACGTGATCAGGTTTCTTGCTTGTTTGAGAGTTAAAGTTGGATTTAACCATGCCAGTGGAAAATGAGGTGCAGAATGAATTCGGTATTAGAGTTGTGATCCCCTATAGTGGAGACTACCCATTGTTACATCATGTGAGGCACCGACCTTCAATTCTTTGTACGTGTCTAAATATGTGCTTTTAGAGTGTGTGTCACCGTACGTTAATTCCGGGTAGAATGGTGAGCTACCCATCCTCCCACCAATAGAAGCACTACTTTTATCTCTTGAGTGCTATTTTATCAATCATGATGGTGACATCGAATTGCTAACTTACATACCACTTGTAATCTTGTTCGCAGTTAGCACCATCCACTTTATCTCTCTCTACACCAATAGGTCCATAGAAACACATCATCATCAACAAGTGGAGCATCACAAATTCGAAGGAAAGTTGAAGACGTTCAAGGTTTATAGGCAACGGTACATAATATAAGCAGATTTCAGATTCAAGTAAAGCAACAAGACAAGGAGAAGAATTTCTACATGTTGAAGACTTATGTACAAGAGAAAAAATTATCAAGATGAGAGTTCAAGAAGTTTATGATATCAAGACATACAAGTTGTGAAGAATCAAGCGGTACAGTACTTACACCATGGCCTGTGTACTTGCATTTTTATTTTATCTTTATTTGTATTTGTTTTATTTTCTCTTGTCTAACAAAAAAAAAATGAATGAAAAAAAAAGCATTAAAAAAAAGACAAGAGAAAATTTCTTTAGGTTCATTACTAGTTTTATTATTTTGTTTTGTTTTCCTTGTCTCATATAAAAAAAAAGAAAAAAAAAGAAAGAAAGAAAGACAAGAAAAATTCGTTATATCATATTGTGGTTTGTTTTTAGTTTTGTTCTTTCAATAAAGCCAATGGAAGAAGAAATATTTATAATGAAGTTTCAAGCAACAAGGATTTGAAGAAAAAGAGTTACATTGTCAAGATTCTACGAAGTTCAAGAGTTATCATCAAGAGTTGAAGACCGAAGACGAAGATGAAGACAAGGATTGAAGACCGGAGACGTTTCTATGGATGCTGTGAGAGTGGTGCTAACTGCACGTCGAACGGATAACGAGGTAAGTAAGCATATTCTCACCTTCGTTAAGTGGTTGATTTCCTTTTTTAGATATCGTCAGGGAAAAAAAGGGTTTTCAAAATGATAAAAGATGTGGGTTTTCAAAACAATTCGGAGGGTTTTTCCTTCCTACTATTCAACGTGTCACAGGATTCTCTCTTCATTCCTACCTGGACACATGTGTGACCCATAAAAAAACTGTTTATTATTGAGAGCAACTTCATAAAACCCTTTCTGGTGAGGCAGAGTCGAGACTTTCGATCACTCGCGAACCTGGATTCTTTCGATAAGGGATGGTTATTTCTCTCTCAACTTTTAAGGATAAGATTGTGTTCAAATATATGTCTAACTTCTTATGACTAGTGTGCAGAATCTCTATGTCTTCTTAGCGCGTTGGATGCTATCATTTGGGAGAACTAGTAAGTTGGAAAAGTAGGTTTTGTGGGTATATCTCTAGTAAACCCTCACGAGACTATAACTCGTCCACTAGGGACACCTAGGGGTTTAAAGGCATGTTGCATTAGCTAAGTGCATCCGTTTTCTCGACGATATGGGGTTGTTGTATTTTATATAGTTTGCTCGAGGACTAGCAAAAGCCAAGTGTGGGGGAATTTGTTAAGTGCATATTTTTCATATATTTAGTGTCGAATTCATACTAGTAATTGCTTAGTTTCTTGCAAAATTATTGTATATTACATTTATTTTGTTTTATTTATGTTTTGCTAGGCGAATCATCCAAAAGAAGTGAATTTGCACTTTATTGTGAGATAAAAGAAGTTAGCCGCAAGCGGAGAAGGGCCAAAGACCAAGTGGAACTCATCCAAATTGAGGAGTTCTTTGTATCATCTTGAAGACGACAAAGAATGGAGTCAATCCGACGCCGTATAAAGAATCTACAAGCATTTGAGGCGAGCTAAAGTGGCAAAAAGGTGTTGATGCACAGAATTGCTAAAGGCACCTATTGGATTACTCAGGACAGCCGCTCAGGGGGTGTTATGAGAGTTGAACTGTCAGTCTTATGAAAGCGTGGATTGTTAAAGTTGACAGAGATGGCTGGAGAGAACAAGTTGCTGCTAATGGAGTTGTTCTTGATGGAAGGAATAGAGAATCGAATTTGAACGTGCTTAGCACTTGAGGAACATGATGCTGCCATTGGCAGTTATGGAGTTCAAGCTAGAGACTGTGATGCTGTTGCTGGCAGAAATGAAGCAGAACAGGGAGAGATGTTCAGCAGGGAGTCGACAAAAGAAGAGGACCGTTTGCTGGTGATGTTTGGCTCGAGTTGGAGTTTGGTGTGCTGTTATATCGGTGATAGTTATAGACTGATGAAGAAAAGGACGTTGCTGCCATGGTAGAAACTGGAGTTTGAACAGACAGTGAAAGTGGAGCCCGAAATAATCAGGACGCTGTATAGATGTATATGGGTTAGAGGTGATTGCAGCTCGAGTCTTCTGCTAGGATCAGCGATGGAGTTCAACTCGAGAAAATGGAGAAGTCTGTTGATAGCCATTGGTAGAGACAGAATGATGTAGCAGTTCTGGAAAGAGGGGTATGTTAGAGATAGAAGACGAGTTGGTGCTGCATGGTAGAAGATCGAGTTTATACATGAAAAGAAGTTGAAAACTTCAGGAAAGCTACGGATGAGTTTTCTCACCGTATTGGAACTCAGGTAAACATACGGTGGTATTTTCTAACCGTATACAATCTCAGTTGAAGCTCCGGTGGGGTTTTCCCACCGTACACAAACACAGGGAAACATACGGTTGTGTTAACATTCCGAAGAATATCTCAGGAGAAGTTACGGACGGGTTTTTCATCCGTAAGAAAAGTCAGGGAAGAAAAGAAGTTTGTCCGTGGAAATTAATAAAATTTACCATGGCAGTTCCACGGAACTGACAGGCCAACTACGACTTTTCAGATTTGGGAAGCGACCTGCTTTTGGAAGTTGCGAGTTTTGGCAATTGTTTTGGACCGGGATTCAATGCACGGGCACAATACACTTGGGGACCTATATAAGAGACTCTTCTAATATTTTTGGGGATATCTTTTAATTTTTAATAAAGCCATTGGAGAGAAAAACTCAAGAGAAGAAAAGCTAGGGTTTGGAGCTATTTCCATCACCGTAAGTATTTCTTTACCATTTTATCATATGAAACTCATGGGTTTTGTTAGTCCCATGAGTAGCTAAACTTCTTAGTGATTGGGGATGAATTCTAAGTTCTAGACATGATTTGAGTTATTATATAAATCTATTTTGAAGTTTTTCACATGATTATTGATTGTTTATACTAATTAGAATATTTATGATTGATTGATAGATTGTTTAGGTGGCCAACTGAATTAATTTGTTGATTCAATCAAATGCTAGTATTGAGTTAGGAGATAAGTAATAGTCGAATAATTCATACAAAAGTAGAGAACACAAGAACTTGCAGAGGGATTCTGTGTAGCAATTGTGTGTATAAACAACACTAGATAGTGGACCTTGAGCTAAGAGTCTAACTACTAGGATCAATCTATAATTCACAAAAGATAAAGCATTCGAACAAATTACACCTTGAGTGAGCTACTACTAGGTGGTTTAGACGAATAGAATCTGGTATTGGAGAGCTTCCGTATTCAGTGATTTATGGAATTTAGGGATAACATTGAGCTAGTTGTTATTCCACGATTGGTAATAATATGTGATTAATTGTATTAATGGATGAATATAAAAACTTGATGATGGTTTAGTAACGAAGAAGGATTCCCTAATCATATTTCTCTCCATTGCTTGCAATCTTAATTACTTTTCATTGCTTTATTATTTATTTAGCTTTAAAATCTAAAACAAACCCCCATTGTGACACTTCTTGACAACTAAAACTCCCTGCTCTTCGTGGGAACGAACCTTATTTTCTATTATATTATTCATTAGTAAAGTAGAATATAAGTGAATTAATTTGTGCACCTACGACACGCATCAGTATCCTTCATTTCCCCTGTATGAAATTACTCTTACGCTAAACCTTGATTATACTGATGCATGTCCAAACAATAGTTAAGACTACAGTTTACTTGACTTCATTTGTGGAAGATGTTAACTAACTGGGATTCACATTTTCTTTGCAGAAAAAAGATCTGAACACAACTGAACAGATTGATAGAGCTGATTTATGGAAAGCGGGTCACAAACAGCGTGAAGGAGGGACCCAAATCCTGGTGTTCTATGAGCTTTTGTGAGAAATCTTCTCTTCTTCCTTCTTTGAATTTATGTGTGCTTCAATAATGCAACAATATCTTATATGTTTCACACTTGTACAGAAAAAAATTGAAGAAGTTGAAGCACAGCATGGTTCTGATTGTGGATCTTCCTTGACAGACGATGTTTTTACAAAGGCTCTTGGTGAAGATAAAGGGGTAAGACTTAAAGGCATGGGGTTTGGAGTGACACGTAAATCAATTGCAGCCAAACATGTGATGTTAGAGGTGGGAATTTATTTTATTCATGGTTTGGTTTTTGGTTTTCTTTTTTATAGTTGATGAATTCAAACATGATTGTGCCACTCATATTGTCTATTTGTTTTTTCTATAGGGGACAGTCCAGATGCAAGCAACAACCTGGCTAGTACTAGCAGAGTTGTTCCCTGCAATGGAAAAGCCTCAACTCCCACTACTAGTCCTGTCAGCAGATCAAATGAGGTGCAAGTGCAAGAAATATTTACACCTTGCCGGTTACTAAGTTGGTACAAGGATGGAGAGGTGGTTGCTGATGCAGAAATTAGTGAAACGGATCCGACGCAGGAGATACATGGGATGCCAATAGGTTTTGGAGCCTACACTGTGTGTGTGTGATAATTTCTCATGTGGAAGGTGCTCATGTCTACAAGCCGACTTCAGAGTTCAAGTATGTTGCTGATGTTATCGGAAGTATTATCTCATGGCCCAAGGATCGAATAGTGTTCTCATAGACATGTAATCTCAACTTTAACTTTTTGGTGTGTGTTCAGGAAACTTTTAACTTTTGGTAACAAACATCTATATCTCTTCCATTTTTTGAATGTGTGTGTTTAACACTAGCAGGTGAACTTGAATGAATGTAAATGTGTTACACTGGCAGGTTTAATATGAATGTGAATTACTTTCGGCAATTCGATTTCAGCTCTGATTTTTTTTTTTCAAAATAGTTTTATGCACACAACTCCTAACTAAGGTTGTAGATCAACATTCATCTACTGAAAACCTTTGTTGTATTAGAGATTATGACTACACTAGGCACTGGTTGTGAAACAAAGTATAACAATATAAGTAAAGGTTGTGCAAATTGTTTCAACCAGTCTAACAAGAGTAGTAATAGTAATATTCACACCATTCATAGAAGTTGTGTTATGGGCTTGTACTATATATATTAAAGGTTGTGCAAAAAAATTCAACCATTTTAACAAGAGTAGTAATAGTACTATTCACAGCATTCATAGAAGTTGTATTATGGACTTGTACTATACATATTATAGGTTGTGCAAAAAAATTCAACCATTTTAACGAGAGTAGTAATAGTACTATTCACAGCATTAATAGAAGTTGTTTGACAGACTTTTACTACACTTATCAAAGATTGTGAAAGAATGTATAACAATATAAATAGGAGTTGTCAAAGAAACTCTAGAAAATTATGATAGAGTTTGAGAACCTAACTGTGGGGTCGTGATAAGGTTTTCTACTATACAAAGAGGTTGTTGTGGAAGAATGTCATACAACTCCAGTAGGTAAAGTGAAAGAAGGATTCACAACTCTTATAATAGGATGTGTTAGGCTTCCAAAGTAAAATCGAGGGAGAATCACAACTGAACCACAACTACGTTTACGACTCTTAGCTCAAAGTCGTAGTAAATCGGGGACCTTCTATAACCCCCCCCCCCGGGGCCCCCCCTTCCACAATCCATAGAAAAAAGTCGTCGTAGGTCTACTACGACACTTTTGGGGGGTTCTCAAAGTATGTTTTTTCCGTAGTGGTAGTATCCAGCTGGGATCAGAGACGTAAGGAGCGCAACTGTACCTTGAATCAGTGTGAGATTGATTGGGGTTCAACTACAGTCCAGACCGAAGTTAGTTTGTAGTATGCTAGTGTCTGTAGCGGCTTAATACAGTGTGGTGTTTAATCTGGACTAGGTCCTGGGTTTTTTTTTGCATTTGCGGTTTCCTCGTTAACAAAACTTCTGGTGTCTGTGTTATTTCTTTTCCGCATTATATTTTGTTATATAGTTGAAATATCACAGGTTGTGCATTTGCATCGATCAATTGGTAAATCCAACCTTTGGTTGTTGATTAAAATTGATTGATCCTTGAACATTGGTCTTTGGTACCATTCAAGTTTATTTCTCTTGTATTCAATCAGACTCGCAGATTTCTATTTGTTTGAGTTGGGATTGAATCGAGAAATTGAGATATAACTCTTTGATATACTTTTTATTAAGATTGAATCTGACTGTCTAGTTGATTCTCTTAAAAGTATATTGGAGGTAGTCCATATAGATTGCTAAGCGAAATATTGGGTGAGGTTATTAGACCCCCGCTTTTTCACCATGTATTCGAGCGTCGAACACAAAACTTGACACATAACTCGATCTTCAATGCAGTTAAACAACTTGATCTTTAATCATGACACTAGAAGAAAAGTGTATACAGCAGCAAAATGATCTTCAAAACAACATAATATATCGACTGGTGTTTAAAATCGACAGAATTGCCTAATGGGCTCAGAAGAGCTCAGATGAGCCAAATTTCTTTAGCAGTTGGTTACTGAATCTTTTTAACCAAACTCTGATAATAATAAAAAAACATTTGATAGAATTTTCGCAATGGAAAACCATGTCAAGATTAGAACCATGAATTAGTTGAGAGACCAATAAAGAACTGTGTACAATCGACAAGTTCGATACCAGGATTGACAAAAGAAAAAAAAAATACAGACACTAACAAAAGCAGTTTTTTTGTACCCTTTCATCCATACTTTGAAGGGAAATTCAGTTCTTTGAAAGGGAAGATTCACACCATATGAATCCTAAAACCCCATAAGCACTTGATGTTAATCACTGAGAGAACTGATTTTAAGAGAATTGTTGTGAGTATGATAACAAATTGATCATCATTAGGTCTACAGCAGTATCCATAGTCGGAAACCATTACAAGAAACTAATGATGTTGATTGAGAACAACCAAATCAACTTGGTTGAATGCTTGAACAAGACAAGATCAGAATCGATCTTTATTAAGATTATTGGAATAACAAAATTATACCCAATAAGAAGTTGATCTGTAGAGAGAAAGATAGTAACTCATGGATAAGTGAAACAGTGATTCTAGCTTAGAATGAGAACCTAAAATACACTTGATATCTGTTGATACATCAGAGACACACCAAAAAAAAAAATGGGTTAGCAAACATCTTCTGTAATGGGAGTACTCCACCATTTACAGAACGAGAACAAAGAAAAATATATAGCAAACCGTATACCTGAAGAGACCAGTCTTGATTGACTGATTAGCAGACATCATCAACATAATTTAACTTATTAGGCAACAATAGCCTAATCTTTGTGAATGTCTCACCGGTCAGCCCAATCTAATGTTGCGTTGGAACCAATATGATGCAAATACGTCATTATCTGCTAGCTCATAGAAATCGGAGCTTTAGAATGTGAAAATTGTGTTCTTGGATAAAGATCTGAAACTAATAGAGATCCGAAAGAATCGCATACGTCCACTGAGAACAACAAAGAGATCAATTTTTGTTTAATAATGGAGAGATTATTGAAGTTACTTTTGGAATAAAATAAAATTGTATTAATCTTTGATTTTAAAGATCAAACACAGAAATGCTAATTAGATTGATTAGCAAATTACAATGCTAATGAGCAAAGCACATAATAACAAAAGCAGTCGGCTGTGTTAGTCATTACAGTGCTTTGAAGACATATATGAAGAGAAAGAGAATTTGAAATACCAAATGACAGTATCCAAATAAGAAACTAGATGAACTAGTTGTGCTACTGCTAGACGTGAAACAAATAAATAGAATTGGATGACCACAATTCATTTGAATTGTTGAAGAAGTAAAATGGTAATGTTGTAACCACACCAAAATTCAACGACCCAAGGGAGAAAAATTACTAATTAAAGTTCAATAAGGAAATCATGACTATTATTGAATATTAGTAAAAAACGAGTTGATGAAACATGATTCAACTTACGAGGAAGCGGAAACAATATAATTGTGAGATAAAGACAGAAAAAATCTTATGATACCAACTCAAAACACAACAATCACCGAACAACAGGAAATATCCGGGGGGAAATGAAATGAGAAGGAGAATGAGAAGAAAAAAATCAGATACAGAAGCAATTGATCAGAAAAAGATATTTGGATCTTTTCCTGCTCTGTACCATATTAGATTTATGATAAGAGATCAGGATCAAAATTAAATGAAAGACGAAGAGAGATTAAAGTGGTTCGGTTACTCGACCTACGTCCACTGATAAAACCCCGGAGGGTGAGATAATATTATTGATGATCATCAGAACATTCTGAGATATTTTTACACTTATATTATGTTTCCTATATTTATAGGAGTAATAGGAATCAGTAAACCCTAGGAATAGCTAGATTAAGCTTATCTAACTAGATTACACAATCTTGTTACTGACTTGGTCTTCCAATCTTGTTATTGATTACACAATCTTGTTACTGACTTGGTCTTCCAATCTTGTTATTGATTTCGTCATCTTGTTACTGACTTGCCATATATTCCAACAGCATTTTATTCCCAAAAACATTTTCCCCTGAGCCCAAGGCTCGTTGCCTCGCCATCTCTCTGCAAATATGCGAAGATAACCCAGCGCCCTAGCAAAAGACAGCAATATGTTCACCCGTGGATCACAATATCCAGGACGCGATAAACAAAAACTATTATCCTTCAAATCCACTTCTTTGACAAAGCTTTCGAAAATTGGAATCGGACCTTGCAACAAATTACTTGATAGGCTTAGCATTCGCAGACTTTTCAGACTAATAAGGGAAACATGAATCAGACCCGATATTAGATTATCACTTACATTTAGCTTCCGAAGACTTTGTGAAAAATCAGGCAATGTTCCACTAAATTGGTCCCCCTGAAGAAATAAGTCGGAGAGAGAAGTAATGTTCCCCAAAATGCTGATAGTACCATTCAACTTCAGACCTGATTGGTCATTTAGCCTAATCAATTGTAAAATTTGGAAATTTCTGAAACTCAGTTTTGCTTCCTCTCTCTTCTATTAACCCATCATTAAAATGAGATATATATGTGTAGCCCAAAATACAAAATCTACAGCTAAGATTAGTAGTTTCAGATTGGATTTATATTTTAATATTTTCAACATGACTAAATTAACGTTAAAGTATTATTACCAATATATTTTTAGAAAAAAAATCCGATGATGACATGGGCGTTTTTTATGGGTGCAATTTGTGGTCAAACCATTAATCTGTTTCCCTTAATTCCGGTTGTTATATTTATTCACTTAATTAATCTCTACATGGTAATTAAATGCGTTAAAAAAGGGATGTTTCATGGTATACACATATATTCATGCCAACAGAATATTTGGACGTGGTCTATCATCTTTAGATTGGATCGCTTTTGATTTTTGGTTAGTCTTTCATGAACTCATCACTACTCTAAAAACTCTCTTGGCTGCGGAGAACATTCGTAAGTACCAAGATTGTATCTAGCTTATTTAGGCTTTTACTTATAATTATAAGAATTAATACTCATCTTTTTGCTATTTGTATGTCTTTTGTTCTCCCTCTCTTCTCCTGATTTTTGTTGTTTTAACTTTCCCTTATATCTCTTGTTTGATCTTGTTTTCGATCGTATAATCCCCTTGGTCTTCGTTATTTGATAGCTAAACCCTTAACCTTTTTTGTTTTTTGTAGTTAGTCCAATTTTTTTTTAAGATTAAAGCACATCTTCTTAATAGTAAAAGTGATAAAGATAGAAGAAATTGTGAAAATTGTGTTTTTTTTACGTATAACTAATTACTAGATGTGAAAATTATGATTATCACTTGTGAAAATTAGAATTTTCAAACATTCTCCTACATAATTATAAATGAAAAACTAGAATTTTAGGTTTTGTTTAGGGATCTGAGATTAATCCCATCCCTTTTTCACGTTTTTTATTTTGTTGTTGTTTTATTCTTTTAATGAAATTAGTTTAGACTAAAGGTTATTATTGTAACTAAATCAATTTATTAATAATTATGGGTTTTTTATATATAGAATGTTATTGATGGGTTTTTGTTATAGATAAAAAGGAAATTGGGCTAGAAAAAAAATTCCCCATTGTAAAATCGTAGTTCCTAGGCTATCAGGTAAACCACTTTCTAAGGAATTGAATGACACGTGAAAATATTGTAAATGGGGGAAATTGAACCCTCCCAAGAATTGAGGGACATTACCTATCAAATTAGCTGCATTAGCCAGAAAAAAACGCAGTCGCCTCGCACTTGTTAAACTTTGAGGGATGCTCCATGGTTTGGACGGGATGTCGTTCACTTCGAAAATAGTAAGAGAAGTTAAGCCCTCAAAGAAATCTTCAGGAAAAGATGAGAACAAATTATTGTTGATTCCAAGTGGGAAGAGCCCCAGTGATCTGGTTTCCTTGAATTGAAATGAATGTTAAAGCTTTTAAATTCTTCAGGTTAGCCGGTAGAACACCGGAAATATTTAGATTCCTGAGGTTGATATGCGTAACACGAAATCTGTTACATATAATATTCTCCCAATTACATGGATCGGGTGAAGACCACTCCAATTCCTTTGAAAACCCTAACCTCTTTCTAAGATCCAACATAACCGCGGCGTCACCTGGATTTGTTTGTGATTTCACGATGAAAACAAGTGAAGCAAATGTTATTAGAATCAAAACCATAATTTGGACATTGCGATTTCCCATGATTTTGAAAATTTGAAATAGAGTATTACAGAAGAAGTATATATTTCTTTGGTTTTGAGTTTTTCATACATAACAAAATTGAATTTTCTCCAGAATATGAAACTGGAAAAGAAATGGTACTGAAGAAATTAAAGATATTGGCTCAATTGAAAAGAAATAAATCTGGTTGTGCATTGAGGAATCAAAAAACAATAAAGATCCATTTCGGGAAATAATAACAATGAAGCTCTGCAATGACCTATTATCTTTTTTTTGGTTAGCTAAAGCAGCCGCAGGTTGATTACAAGCACGATGATTAAATACACAAGACCACCCAGTATTAATAGATAACATATGAGCACACTGTCGTATAAGAGTTTTATTGTGCTATGGCGGTAACTACGAGGGATAGGAAATGGAATCAAACACCGACCTATTATTCGTTTCAAGGATAACATGTTGATAACTAAGTTGATGAAGCCATTGAAGAGAAGCAAGCAAAGCTTTAGATTATACTTGAGTTGCATTTGTGGCATAAGTATACGAGGCTTTAGCGGCAATGAAGTTTCCTTCATCATTAAGAACCAACATAGCTAATCCCGCAACAAATGTAGATTTAATAAAGGATGCATCTATATTTACTTTAAGAGTATTTGAAAAGACGAGGGTACCCAAATACACCACAATCTTTTATTTATCCACCTATAAGTCCTCTACCGAAGGTGATTGTCTACGGACAGAGTCGAGACAATAAAACAAATCGTTTCACACTTCATGTGATCGTCTATGGATACTAGATCGAGACAATACAATCAACGAAGTATGATACTTGATAATAGGTTCGGTCTTAACCAAACTCTATAGGATCACTATCAAGTATATGCGGAGTTAACGTTTGTGTAATTTACTTTAAATTATAATAACAACAATTATAATAGAAGAAAGGTAAAGTAAATGACACGGCAAGATTTTGTTAACGAGGAAAACTGAAAATGCTGAAAAAACCCGGGACCAAGTCTAGAATTGAATACTCTCAGAATTAAGCTGCTACACAAAATCTTAACCAACTTTGTATAGTTGAGACCAAGCAACTACCCCTAGTTCACTTAGTTTCCTCGGTATCCCTGCGCTTACGACTTCGATGAGTGCACGCACTGGAACAATTCCTTTGAATCGTATTCCAAACAGTAAAGGAACAACAAATCTGTTTGGTAACAACTCTATTGATTCTTTCCAGATAAAGATATCTCAAGTCATATGCAAAGGCTCTTCCGTTTAAGCTAATAAACTCCTTTGCATGGTTAGATCAATATATCCAATAACTACCGAAGTAGCCAAGTTTAGATTCACACTTAATCCAAATAAATCTCAAAGAGATATATTGAGAATGCCGATCTCACACAACTAATCAATCGAATAAATCCGATTCTAGTTGGATCCCAGCCGATCAAGGTTTGTCCAACACAAAGATATGAGAAACCAATAAGAAATCTTCTTCGTCTTCAAATCTTCTTTAATATTCAATTAAAACCCACACAACACCACTTGAATCTCTTGTGATCAATTACGCACAGAAAAAAGTCTGTTAACAATGGATTATCATAAGATGTCTTTAGATCTACAAATAGTTATAAAGATACCGTTGATACTTCGATCTAATTTGAGTGAATCTTATATCAGAAGAGAAGATTCTCAAGAATAAACAAACTAGGTGCAATCAAAGTTTCAACAACCGTTAGTCAGTCAAATCAATCGAAAACTAATAACACTGCAATTATCTAGTTTCCCACCAACGGTACTCGTAGAGCTTCTTGATCCCACAGAAGTCTTTAAACTAGCGGTCGCAAGAGATTTCGCCTAATTAGGGTACTTTCCTCTCCGATAGACGGCTCCACCAGAAGAAGAAAAAAAGGATGAAGTTTTCCTGGCTCTTAGATAGTTTGCTAGAAATGCAAACTTAGGTATTTATAGACCAAGGATGTTTGGAAACTGATGTGTATTGTAGTTGTAGTGGTAATAAGATTCGATTCTCGAACTTGTGAAGGATAACTTTAGACTTAAATTCAAAACTAAATAGAAAAATCACTAAAAATTATAGCAAACACTGACAAAGTTGATATCAATATTAAAAGAACACTGAGGCTGAGATTCCACTATTTTCCAAGTTCAAATTGATTTAATCTAGTATTTATATTCATGCAATTTTCTCGTTCAATTTGATTCTAAACTATTGCAACATGTAGATTTTCAAAATAACAAGTGTAAATCCGAAGCATAAAACATCAAAAACCTAGGTCCAAGAATGCTCTATCAAAAGAAATAACAATTGCTCAACAAAAATCACTCAAACAATTTTCAATCAAGGCAAATAATCATAAAATAATTGCAATAAAATAAATAAAATAGAATATACCACTTTTTGTTGTAAAAATAGCTTCCTCTATCGCCTCAGTAATGGGGTTTAGCTCCTCATATTAATCATGTTCTCAAAATACATGTTTATGGCTCAAAAATTGATTAAAAGGGAGAAAAGGGTATACTGTAGTCGCTGAAAGTCTAATACAGAAGACTGAATCGTTGCTGAAAGGCTTCGGTGACTGCAGACAGGAGCGACCGTAACTCGTTGTCACTGAAAATAAGTCTGCCTCTGCGACTGACTCTGTGGATCTTATGTTCTTCGTCTTCTTCTTCTTCAGCAGCAGCAGCAGAGTTTCTGTACTCGATTTTCTTCGCTTCTCTAGTGCTCTAAACTTCCCCTAAAGTGTTCATAAGTGTTCTTAGGACTCTCACCACCCTATATATACTCAACAGGCGCAACTTTGTCAATTAAATCTTCCCCAAAAATAACTCTTTTCTTCGCTGCCAAGTTTTGAATAATTCCTCTTATTTCTCTTATACGCAATCTTCTGTTTATTGAAACTTCCTAAGCTTGATAGGAACAACTTGTAGGAGAATATATCTTCCCATAAACCTCACTTAACTGCCGAATATAAACTCAGAACTGCCGAGAATACTCTTTTCCCTGTTTCCATAAATAGTTTTTTTTTTCCTGTTTTATCAAAACTCGATCATCTAGCCCATTCTAATCGATACAAACAGATGTACCAACCCTGTTTACTCCATTCAAGTCCAGCCCAACTCAGTTTGGCGATTGAATCTCCTCCAATCTGTTCCAAAAATCCAACTCTAAATGGAAACTTCACTGCGCAGCGAAGAACTTTTTTTCCCGCCAAAAATGAATTTCAAACGAAGGGGATGACCTCCCCTTATCCGGATCAGGGGTGCGAATAGCAAGTGGTCACCCCTTAGTAATTTGGCTTCCCCTTAGTAATTTTCTCCCATGAGCGCAAAAACCACTTTTCGAGCCAATTTCACCGCAAAAGCCCATTTTTCCAAAAACACCTAAAAAGAGATAAAATACCAAAATAAGTACAAAAATGGGTACTAACAATATACACAATAGAGATGAAAATAGACACATAAATGCGTCTATCAGAAACCAAGGAATTTCCAAAACCGAAAATATTATCAAGATATGCAATGAATGGCAAGATTCGGTTTCCAGTAAATGCTTGTCCAATATTTCCGAAATCTCTTAATAGAAAATCTCCAATTAGTAGATTCACATTACTAATTTTTATTCTATAGAGATATGCATTTAATTGTTGGTCATTAAAAGCATATATAACCAAAAACCTTAATTAAAAGATTCTCAATTAATTTCGGTACAGGATCTCCTTGAGTACTAAGGAATATCTTTGAAGAATAAATGATAAGAGTTAATGTCTGTGTTCAAAGTATGTTGACATCTTTTCTCTGTAAATCATCTTTCATATTTACATTCTTGGAATCGGTTTTACCACACTTCCAAATAAGTTTAGAATTGGTTCACCTGTATTCCAAGACTACTATGTGATTGATCAAATATCAAATCACATACATGGGTTCAATCGGTTCTACCAATCACTAGGATCGGTTATACCCTCATATGGAAACACTTGTGATCGGTCACACAAGTTACCAGGACCGATTACATCAGTTACCAGGATCGGTTACATCAATTACAAGACCGGTTACCATATACTCATGGTATTGCTTGTGATCGGTCATAGCAGTAACTAGGATCGGTTACACCAATTACCAGGATCGGTTACAATAATTAATAGAACCGGTTACACCAATTATAAGGATCAATTACACAACACTCTGTGATCGGTCACACCAATTACCAAGATCGGTCACACTAATTACAAATATCGATCATACCATCTCAGGTGATTACTTAGGATCGGTTACACTAATTAATCAAAACTAGTCATACCAAATCATAAGTCAGGCATTGTGATTAGTTGTACCAAGATACATAACAAAGTTACGATTGGTGCTACCATCTCACACATATTGGTAATCCAAAGATTTGCAATGAATAGTTGTACCAATAAGCCTAGAGATTTCCCTTTCGATTCATAAAACAAGTTCATGAATGTACTTCCTTTAAAAAAATGTAAAACATTGTTTCCTAGGATGAAATCTTCACCATTACCTATTCACATAATCATAACAACATTCATAAGATTATGTCGATGTCATATCTACGAAGTTCAAAAGATAAGCGTTATGCTTCGTAGTCTAATTCCCTAATACTATGATCATATGATCATGTCTCACTACTAGAGAAATATATCCAATACACAGCTTCGCAGTTATGTTTTCAATATAGCACGACTTGAAAGATACGTTAGGAATGAATCAGTTCAAGTCAATATTACTAACCTCAAGAGGAAGGATGATGTCGTCATTGTAGTTCGTTACTTCTTCACGTTCTTCGGGTCTTCGAGTAATACTTATATGTCTCAACATTCCTAGACTTTCTAGTCTAACTGTAGTTACCTAAAATCTGAGAGAGGTTAGAAGTGGGATTCTAGGGTTTCTGAAAGTGAGTTACGGGAGGTTGAGAACGAGCAGTCTTCGCCTAAACCACGCACAGTGGCCGTTCAAAGGCTGCTTCAGTCACAGGGAAGAAGGATTAGGGCTGGTCTTAGGGAGGGAAGCAGATGAAGAGAGAGAGATCAGAGAACAAGTTATTGCTCTGAGAGGTTATGAGAAAGTTTATCGTAGCTTGGAAAAAATAGATGACCTATTTATAGCTGAATTCTCTAATCTCAGGTCGATGAAGATAAGGATTGCTTTCCGTGACGTGCGGAGCAATTCTCCCGTCTCTTCAGGAATAGGGATAAACTAGGTTGAGTTTATCTCATTATTCCACCACCTTTACTCTCTTCTGCGGTGAGAAATAAGCCAGGTATTCCTCACACGTGTCATAGACTGCCAGACCAAAACCCTAATTGATATCCTCCCATTTGTGTGAAGCTGAGTCATCCTTTGTGATGATGTGTTGAGAGAGAAATATTTTCTTTAGCCGAGTTGGCCAAGATAGAAAGATATTCTCTGATTTGTGAGAATGACTAGGATGAGTCACATGAAAAGGCATGAAATTCCTCCGAAATCGTGTGCAGAGTATGAGAGGAGCTGAGGCTGATCTCCCTCTCTCCATGGCCGGTCACATATGTCATGTGAAGACCATATTATGTTTGTGGGTCCTTTTGTTGAGCATGTGGAGCTCAAGAGAGCTTATCCACGTTTTTTGATAGACATGTATAGTTCAGGCTCAATTTACTAGTCGTGAGTGTGTTTGAGAGGCTGAGAAATAGGATTGAGCCCTAGGTAAGGCGTGTGCCGTGAATCTCTCCGAGATTTTGAGGAGAGATTTGAATCTCTCTGAGAATTTGCAAAGAGATATGAATCTCTCCGTGATTTTGCAGAGAGATTTGAATCTCTTCGAGATTTTGCAGATGGGTCAAAATCTCTTGGTGATTTTGCAGAGAGATCAAAATCTCTCCGTGATTTTGCAGAGAGATTTGAATCTCTCCATGATTTTGCAAAGAGATTTGAATCTCTCCGAGATTTTGCAGACGGATCAAAATCTCTCCGAAGATTTTCTTAACGGATCCGAATCTCTCTATGATAAGATGGGACTCGTCCTGAGAGAGAAAAAGGCTTTCTAAGCCCAATTAATGCCTCTGCGAGACTTTGGCTCACTTGTCTTTGACCAGCGAATCTTGCAGAGATGTGCTAGCAATCAACTATGTGTCCATTGATAGGTGCATTATTTGCACTAGTTAGGTACTTAAATGCTTTGCTTTATTGGTAGTTTTTGTATCATTATGCTTTGATTTTGTTTGCTTTTGAGTTTGTTAGGTATTTGAGGCTATCTTAACCAAAACGAAGTGGAACTCGCTCAAATCCGAGATTTATTCAAATCACCCTAAAGAGGACGAAAATACGAAGCCAGCGGCAAAAGAATGGAGTTAATCCGACGTCGTATGAGGAATCTAGAAGCATTTGAAGCAAGCCGAAGTAGTTGAAAAGTAGATAACCTCCGGAATGGTCAGTCTCACAAGACTGACAGTTAAACTGAACTGATATAGGCACCAGGCCTATTTATCGGGGCACTTCATCCTCTTTACACGAATACGATCGATGGAGGAAGCTGTTGATGGTTCAAAGCATAGATGGAGCCCGACAGAGAATGGCTTTCTGCCATTGTTGATGGAGTTACCTGTGAAGAGGAAGAACATGAAAGGGGTTTAACTCGAGTAACAACAGATGGAGTTGGAGCTGTATAGTCTTGGCATTTGGCAGCGACAAAACAAGAAGACTGTTGGCTGCTGTTGATGAAGTGAATGACTGCCAGAGATCGATGGAAGTTTGCTTCTACTCGTATCAGAGATTTGTTTCAATGGTTGAACGAACGGAAAATAGAGTTTCTGTCAAGAGCTGTGGTGTTGGGTATCGATGGTTGCTGCCATGAAAACCAGTTACGAAGAAGTGGAGTTTGAGTCTCAGCGACGATGGTACTGTGGTTGAGAACGGTCGAGTCTGAGAATGAATGGAGTTATGTTTGTAGTCACTGGTGATCGGAAATGGTTAATGGGGGTTGAATGTATCGAGTTTGCTGTAGAAGGAGGTGTTGCTGGTGATGTGTTCGCGGTATTTGATCAAGTGCAGACTGATGGCAGTACGTAGTAGAAGCTCAATGGAGTTGGTGATAATGGGTGCTGTTATGGTTCTCCGGAATGGTGGTTATCGAGTCAATGAAGTGCAGTTCGGGATAAAGATGCAGCGATGATGATGTGCTGATCTGAATAGAGATGGAGAATGAACATGGGTTAGCTGTCGAGCAAGAAGAATCTGAGAACAAGCAGTTTGGTCGAAAGAGTTTTGCTGAGATTGGAGAAATTGGCAGCAAGCTGGTGATAGAGAAGAGCTGCTGTTACTATTGGAGTTGAGTTTGGTTGATAAGACAAGAAGATTGAAGAGACAGGGAATGACGGAGAGAAGTGAAAATAAAGAAAAAGAGTTTGAAAACTCAGGGTAACTTACGTATGGGTTCTCCTCACCGTAGGTAACAGCAGTTGAAGTTACGGTGGGCTTTTCCAACCGTGTACAATCTCAGGGAAGCCTACGGACTGGTTTTACCACCGTAAGAAATCACGGGGAGCTGAAAGAAGAAAAGGTTATGTTGGAAGTATACTGTTAGCTTTGACAAACCGACAGTTGAAATAATAGTGGGCTGGATTTGTTCTTTTCTTGCAAGGCCTGTTTGTCTGCCTTTGCAATTCCTATTCACGGCCAGACCTGGACGTGAGATTATTCGAAGATTTTTTGCCACTGTCTCGACCAGGACTTAAGCACGGATATCTATATAAGAGAGATTTATATCAAAATCTTTTTATCATACTTTGGAAGAAAAGAACGGGAGTTAGGGCTTGGAGTTGGAAATTTTTCTACAACCTAGGGTTTGGTTTATTCATTCTTTTTTATATTTTTCATGGGTTTTGAGAAATCCATGAATAGCTAAACACTCCATATTGGTTAAGGATGTAGTCGGATATCATAAACATGCTACTAAATTAATATATTGGTTTTGTTATCTCAATCAAATTATTATTGTCTTGTTTTACGATTTATTATCGCGTATGATTGTATGATTGTTTGTTTAGGAGCGCTACTAAATGACCATGAATGCATATCTATAGCTAGACTAGGGTTTTGAGATAGGTAATTGTTGATAAACCTTGTCATAAGTAGCATATTGTGATTACCAATTGTATTCAAAACCTTTGTGTGATTGCAAGTAGAAGCTTGACCTATGTTAAATAGTTTACTCGTAGTATTTCTATTGCATGGATTAGTCTAATTCATAGAACTTAAGGCTCTTGGAGGATTAAACCTAATAGCATGTTGCATTAGGTTGTTAACTGAGTAGTATTCACATATTCATCGTTATGGTATGTGATGATATAAAGAATTTACCGGAGTATGCTCTCGATGGGGTACTTTAGGACTCTTGATAATGAATGATTGAGCGACAACACTAGTTATTAGCAGAAGTGCATGTATTATGATTGATGATGAAACCTTAACCAGTATTCTCAACTTATTGATTATCTTTATTCATTCTTTGCTATTACTATTAGTTTAATTATTTTAGACCTAAATCAAAAATCCCCCCAGGTTACTTAAGTTTTCAATTACGAATAATAACCCATATCTCCTTGTGGAACGAATCTGTTATAACTATACTCTTATTTAATTGTGAAGTGAAAGAAATTAAATTATTTTTGCGTCGGCTGACAACCGACCAAATGATGGGCCTACAAGACCAGTGTATCCTGAAAGGATGTTCTAGGAGTCTGTCGAAAGGGCCCGGAGGCAGATTTACTAGTGTATCTCGTGGGGATGTCCTAGGAGTTATTCGAAAACCTCAGTAAGTCGAGTCAGAACCTAGAGCAAACATGACCAGTGTATCTCACGATGATGTAGACTAGGAATCAGTCCTTGATCTCAAATAGGGTGAGTCGTGCTTACAGGAGATATGCAAATCTCCGATTTGGGTCATAAGTCCGCCGGGGACGTATTTTCGCATCTACAGAGCCTACATGACCAGCAGCATCTCGTTGAGGATGTATACTAGGAATCATGGCATCACAGTCAGCTGCGTCTCGCGAAGACATACTGGAATTGTGGCTGTTCTGGTTCATAAGTCTGTCGGGGACGTTTTACGCTCTACAGAACCTACGTGACCAGCAGTATCTCGTCGAGGATGTGCGCTAGGAATCACGGCAGCACGACCAGCAGTGTCTCGCAGGGACGTATACTAGAAATCGTGGCTAAGGATTCCTTGAGGTCCAAGGGCTTAATCTCTCGTGAGAGTTGAATTTTTTCTATGGTCTTGAAATGACATTTTTTCCTCTTATCCAAATTTCACCATCTACACTAACCTAAACGAAGTTGTCTCTAGTACATAGTCAAGCGACTCTTATATGAGTTTTGATACACTAAAATATGACAACCAAACTTAACATACCAATGCTTGGTGGGTTCAACCGAGCTATGCACTAACAATCTCCCCCTTTGTCAATTTTAGTGACAAAACTCTTAATACATATGGATAAACAAATTACAAGAATTCATTTTACATACACTTGATTTCAAGTTTCAACAGCACAATAACCTGCATATATTCAATCAAATAATGCCATTGTTAACATTTGAATAACAAAGCTTATACTCCCCCTAAAGGTAAGATAGGTAGATATTCAATCCGAACATCTTCGTTATTCCCTTTTTTGTAGTCCAAATAACTACAACAGCAATATGATATGTTTGTCCCCCTTAGTCAATGCTTTACTCTTTCGTTAGATATAACATTTAAGTACAATTGTCCTTTCCTTAGTGATTGCAAATCACTTGGTTACTCCATATATTTCTCCCCCTTTTTATCACAAAATGACAAAGGTTCAAGAAAATAAAGGTCAAACTGAAAGGATCTTACAAATCTAAAAGACTTGTAAACAACCTATAAGAGTTAAGCACGAAGGTTTCACATACCACTTTAGATAACCAATATTAAAACCGAAACTACAAGTAATTTAGTTTTAATATGTTATTAAGGAAAACTATTGCCCGAAGCAATTTTCCCTAAAAGTTTAACAAATTGACTAAGAAATTTAGTTCCCTTGTCAAACCGGTTGTAAACATACAACCACTTATTTCGATAAGACCAAAATAAAGATCAGAATTAACTTTATTTCTCTCACCAGGCTCTAATTATTCATAAAATAACTTAGACCTTTATCTTTAGACAAGACAAACACTAGGTTAGTTAACTAGTTTTTCTTTTCAAGGCATTCGATTAGACTTGAATAACCGAATCCTTCAATTTGATAATTCTAACTAAGATTAGAATTAAGTTAGTTTCTCTTATCCGGAATCGAATTGGACTAAACAAATGATCCCGTATTTCGTTAAGCCATAAACAATACATACAAACCAAAAAAAATTGACTTGCACAATTATTTTCTTAAACGGAAGAAATTGAAACAAACATAGACATTATAGCACCGCAATTGCACCGAAATTTCGTTAAGAAAAAACACTTGATACCCAACAATAAAGAAGATACCAAACAATAAGCCAAATAAATTGACACAATTTTTCTTAACCGGAAACAATTGAATCACACACACACACATCCATACACATCATAATGGAATATATCAATTGTACCGAAATTTTGTTAAGCAAAAGCAAAATATATACAATATAAACATGCTTTTCTTAAACAGGAAAACAATTAACTAACAAATTCATTACCTCAGATTCCGCATCCTCTTCTCCCCGGAAAGATATATCATCAAGCATAAGTTCAAATAAGAACTCTTCCCCAGTATGTTGTCATCCTCTCGCAAAAACAAAAGAACAACAACAAAGCCAACCTTTACCAGAGAAAGGTTGAATCGGTTTTAACTAATACGTGCCAATAGCAAAAAGTTGAAAACCCAAAACACATATGTTATGCTAAACACAACTCATGTAAACACAAATTGATTCAACATATTGTGACTTTTCACATATGAGTTTCAATCGGAACACCTTATGTTTCTTTGATAAAGCCTACCAACATGGGCTAGAACTTAATCCCGCTAAATTAAAAAGCCACACAAACCATAAGGGCTCACATCATATGAGATCGAATATTCAGCTTAATGAAAACCAAAATCAGACATCTCATAAACCGAAAACACATAGCAAAAATATAGACATTCAAGCACAGGCTATGTAATCGGAAACTATCACAAGAAAAATTATAATAATAATTTTATTCATAAACTCAAAATATACCTTATACAATAATTGAAATAAATCAAAAACTGATGTCTATTTTTGCTGGATTAAGTATTACAGCATATAACTTAATCCCTAGTGGTGCTCTGATTGTTCACTGAGGGTTTTTTCAGTGTTCAAGTTCTTGAGTCTTCTCTTTTCTTTCAGATGATTGAGTCTCCTTTTCAAAAGATTCACCTCCGCAATCAACTTCAAAAGATTCGACTCGAGCCACTCCTCATTCTTTACAGGCAATCTAAAAATCTCTTATTAAAAAGAACATAAGCTCGAGTGATAATTGATTCCTCTTATGTTCCCTTGAGAAGAAGCACTTAATCTCAGTGGGAAGACATGTTTCAAGCTTTTGTAACTGCGAATCAATATCAATAGTATTTTCACCCATCTTGAACCGCGGACTAAAGTGGAGAAGGGAATCGGTTAAAAAGATGTTTTTTATATCTCAAATAAAACTTGGTTTCCAAGTTTTAAAACACCTAACAAGGTATTTTATTTGAATAAAAATTGTGAAAATATACAAGTTCGGAAATAAAAATATGAAGGATTTTCCCGAATATGTCTTGTACAAATTTATCATGAACTTTCCTAAGATCGAAAGTATTCTTCTAAAATAGAACATAATTCCAAACTTAGAAAGAATACTTAAGTTGTTCATGATATAGATAGATCAAGTATAGATTCATACCTTTCACATGTTCTGGTGCTCTTTTAAGAAATTCCCTTTTATTTAAATCGAGCACAAAATTGGGAAATTCCGATCAACAAGCTTAGTTGTTGAAGTGATCTCTTGATGGCTCATCATTTTCTTTGGAACAAGATCTATCTTGACATTTTCGAACATCTCTTTCTTAGAACAATTCCAAGAATAAGTTTCACACATCAGTAAGTCACAACCTGAAAATCTTGATTCAACTTACAGATCTGTTTGAGTATGAACAGGATCGTAAGTGTGACTAGAAACCTTTTGAGTCATGAGTTGAGCAGAAATCTTATATCGACTCAGATATTCCTTGGAATATGACAACATCTTTTGATGAGAATGTTTTCTTGATTCTGATTTGGACAGAGGATCATTAACAAAACAACATGATATGATTTGGAATCCTGATCCTGCGCCAGATTGGTTCTTCGAAGCATCTTGGTCCATTAACTTGAAGCACTAATGATTCTCTTTATGACCATTCATCTGGTGTTTGGATCATTTTAAAAAAAAAATTGTAATTGCCTCTTGTTTGTCCTCTAGCTCTCCTTATCTTGGCATCAATCTCTTTCTCCTCTGCTTAAATGAGTAAGTTGGTAGATAGATTTGATTATCTTTTTCCCTCTTTATCCTTTTCGATTGTCTGTTAGAGTTTCCTCTTCAATTATTCTTTTTCGTCCTTTGGCTCTTTCCATTTTCTATGGAAATGTACTAAAATTGCTTAGTCCATATCTTCCCCTACTCGGGTATTGGTTCGTGTTTATATCTGCTAGGTTTAGGATCATATCTTCATGGATGATAACCTTAATCTTCCTTTATATCCTTATCCCATATGGATTTGTTTCTAAAGTAAGTCTAGCCTGGTTTCTAAGGAATTTTCCAATTACAATTTGTAATCAGTAGACTTTGGTTTTTAAGAAATTCTCCAATTATAAATCGTTATCCATAGAATTTGGTTTAGTTCTTCTAAGTATTGTATTGTGTTTTATCTAGATTATTCACAACCTCATATTACTCCTTGAGGATGTCTGTAAATATTTAAATTTTCGATGGGGAAAAATATAATAAGTTCATTATTTCCCAAATTTGTCACAACTACTTTAAGATTTAGCTTTGAAAAGTCTGAAACAAAAACTTGGGTCTCTATGACCAATTACTGGGTCATTTATGGTGATAACACTATTACGGGATGATATCCTTCCATTTCAATCCCTTGTCGTGATATTCGATTCATTACGATTGGTTCTTCATCATGAACTTCATCCATACATGCAAAATGACACAGTTGTTTCCCAAATAAATTTTAAAGTAGGGAATTATGTAAAAGGCTTGTTAATTGCATTCCTCTAAAAGATGATACGGTAAGAATAAAGGCTATGATCGACATTTAGATATCATTCGTCAGATAAGTTATATTTTATGTCGGATGAAACAAAGTTTCATGGTAATTCTCCAAATCATAAAGTGCTTTATCATCAACTGCCTTATCTCCAACTTCGTCAACTCTCAAATATCGGTCAAAAACCACATCATTGATTGTCAAAGCGTCCAACCTTTTACTCTTTAACAAAGTTTCATGTCAACCATTTCTCTCTCTTTAGCCTTATGTTGAGTCCCCCCAAAGGGATATCTTCTTCCTGTAGGTTTCTCTAGAGCTCAATTTTTATCCCGAAATGGCCTCAAGCTTTTAAAATGGTCGTAAGCCCATGATTGCCTAAGAAAGAATTATAAATATGATATTGCACACAAACTAATATATAATTGCAACAACTTTTTTGAATATATAAACCAAAAAATACTTGGAGAAGATAAACATTCCCCATAGTTTTTGTTTGACTCCACCTAGAAGCTTTGCAAAGACTGTCCATCAAGTAAGAAAGGAGGGTTGTGATCTACGAGTACTTCGGTGACTCGTTTGTATACAAATCGATACTTAGAGACTTCAACCACTGCAAATAACAAACATTGACGTTATTTCCCAAGAAATCGGGAAAAAATACGGTGCCAATAGCGTGCAACAAGTAAGCTATAGCTGCATGTCTAGTTCTTGCTTCGTCAATCACCACATGTCCACTTTTATCCTTGGAAGCAGAATTCAAACTTTTCCTTCAGACGAACTAAGTTCATCTTCCTTGCAATACACACTGATTAAGAACATTCACCCACTTCTCTGAATTTCCTTTTTTCTCTAGGTAGGGGTCTGACACCAATCTCAAACTCTTATTCTGCTTCATCTTTGCCTCACCCAAGACAATATTTTTCCAAGACACAAAGATCATTAAACAGAATAGAGTTTTCGAAACCGTCACATACAGCTTTTCCATCCAATGCAAGACCTGTAACATGAACATCATCCGTAGTGATAGTCATCTCGCTGACTGGAGTTGAAAGGTCATGGTTTCGGGACATAATATTTTCCTAAATCCACAAACAATAACAACTTCATAACTCCACTATAAAGACTCAATTCCATGCCATAACCCCGAAGATTTTCCCAAGGCAACCACAGCTTCATTCTCTCTATCCAACGGACAAAACTTCCCTTGCTAGTGCTTCAGTTTAGGGACATCTTTATTGAGATCGTGTACAAGTTATAAAAATGTTGTTGTTACAATAAACAACCCATAACTAAATTAAGAAAATAACATATACAAGTTTAAAGTTATATTTATTACCTTTGTAGCACAAATCCTTGCAGCCCACAAAGTCTTGTAACTAAACAAGAAGGATCGATCACTTGGCTCACCCCCAAGGTCTCACATTCTCCTTGAAAGGAAAAGCTCCATTACGTCGATCATTTTTATTGTTGTAGGTGGTGGTGGATACTTCTTATTCTCATTATTATCCCCTACTTTGCCTTTACCATTATCAATAGCAGCAATACTCGTTTCGACCATTTATTCTTCTTTAATATCTAGATCTGGATGTTGAGAAACTACAATTGTACTTTCAGTGGTCTCTTCTTCACTTACTCTAACAATGACAACTCCATCTGGGTTCCTACTACATGCACCCAATGGTTTTCCGTGACGAGGGGAAAGAGTAGGGTCGTTAGAAGGTATTACTTCTTATGTTATTTTCTTCTTTTCATTTCCTATGTTCAATAGATGCATTTAACAAATTTGAACACAAATCATATACAATAAAGTTTGTAAATATTTACAAACAAGCGAAAAATGGGAGGGAAAGTAGTCAGTTACGATTGGGATATTGGACACGATCAAGCCGTAACAACACATACAACTGAAATATTTTGAATATCCAAGCCGTATAAGAATTCTAAGGCTAGAAATTTGAACACGGTCTAGCCGTAACAGATCTTACGACTGCGACTAAAGTGTCAAGGCTTGGTTGTTTCCTAATAGGTTAGGAATACCTAGCTGTAAACATAACCGCTGATTTTTTTTATTCAAATAAGGACCACATACAGCTTGAAAAACCTAGACGTATTAAGGCAATTACGGCTAGGAAATCAAAATTTTCGTAACCGTTTGTGGTACATTATACTTCGAGTTCTTGGTTTCCCAACCGATTTATAGTGCTTAGGCCGGGAATATAAGAACTCCCAGCCGTAAATAGTTTCAAAAAGCATTTTTTAGACCTAAATTTTTCCATTAGAACAAAATAATCATACAAAGGCATAAATAAAGAGTGGTTTTTCATTTATCATAAGTATTATTGCTTGCTTCAACACCTTCATTCACCGATTCTGGATTTTCAAGTTTATCTTCTATTGAAGATGATGACGGTGAATTCGCTGCTCCATTAGTGAATTCTTTTCTATTCTTTGGTTGTCTTTTCGCTTTGTACTCACTATGATTTAAGAACTTAATCGACGATGATTTTTTTAGAATCGACGATTAATCATTATCGAAACGACTTGGAGAAGAAGATGATGAAAAGTAAAGTGAAAAGGAGAAGAAGCAGAAAGGAAAAGAGAAATGAGAAGAAGATGAAAGCAAGAATAGATAATAGATTATTAATCTATTATTAATCTATTATTAATAATAGATTAGATAAAATGTAATAAGATAAAAGGTAATAACTATTATTGATGAGGGGTATTTTGGAACTATTATATAGATTAAGTCCCCCATATCCACATTTTGGACATAAGACTAAGTCCTATGGGCTAGATTTGGCTGCTAGATTAGACAAAAAGCATTGCAGATTACAAAAAAAGCTTTACCTATTCTTTAACACTACTTCTCTTTCTAGATATATCTGGCATTCCAACTAGTAGCGAGATAGTTTCGCTGAATGGTTCAGCACAGAGAAAATCAACTTTTCGTTGTTTGGTTCATCGTGGATTGATTTATTTTTTGATCCGACGGCTGAGATGGTTGCATTGTTCCATTCAGCGCGACCACGGGGAATGGTTCAGTGCATCTAAATGTTAGTTTAGAATTGCCATAAGACTTAGAAGGTTATTCTAGCTTCCAATCTAGATGCTAGATTAGAAGACCACAGGACTTAGTCTTATAATCCAGTGCAGTCCCAGATACATTTGGGTTGCAACCACGATAATAGAGTTCTTACACATAAATTTAGTTGTGTCACCTTGTGAAGTGTTCGTAGAAATGGTTATTTTGAGAAGCAATAAATTTTAAAGAAAGGTTGCGGAACTTTACAACTTTTTAATTTTTTATTCTTGTTGTTATTGGCAAAAAAAAAAAAAAAAAAAAAAAAAAAGCCTCCGTGCGTACTTGACCGTTTCTCGATCAAACCTGATCACACACCACCAGTTTGTTACTTGTTATAAGTTTTCTGTTTTCGATTCCTCTAGCCAAGCCGTAAACCGTGAGAATGTAAACCAAAAAACGTTTGAAACAGAAAAATGTAAATGTAATCGAAAGTGTGTATTTTTTTTTTCATTTTGTTTATTTTTCTAATTTACCATAAAAAAAATTGTAAATGGTTTGCTTTATGTGTCAAAAAACAATGAAAACAATGAAACTTTAAAGTTCAAAATTAACCTAAGCTCCAACCTTAATACGCAACAAACAAAATGAAATATGCCATATGTATATGTATAATTTTAGTTTTTGATTTTCATTAAAATTGAAAAAGACTCGCATCGAAATAAACCTCGTAAAAGAAATGCAATTTGTACGTGAGATAGCTTCTATTGGATACACTAGTGTTGTTCATGTCAATTTGTCAAGTAATGTTAGTAATATGATTCTCTAGACATGTTTGATTTTTCATGATATGTATACTTATAGTTGAGATAAATACTATTGTTTCGCTTCCTACCTTAGAATCTCTATACCCGAAAACAAACTTAGCTCTGCAATAACGGCTGCAAACTTATGAACATGGGAAGTTGGAGGAAATTGAATTTAACAACTCATGAACTAAGAAATTTTCCAAGAGATAGACACAGGAACATCTCTAAATATAAATATAGATATGACAAGAAGAACAGGGGTGGTAGGCACATATGAGATAACAAACTTGCGGATTTTTTAACAAAAATTGGCAGAAAGAAGAAGCTATCTTAGCTAAAATTGTTGATTATCCTAAGGAATCTTGAAGGATGATTGAATAGGATTACCGACGACAATGCTAAAAGTGTAATTTGATACTGCACTGTGATTTTACTTGATCCAGGCTACTTATGTAACACTTCTTCTTCTTTAAAAAAAAAAAAAAAGCGTAAGGAAATAAAGAAAATTTGCTTTATTGATTAAACACAGTTTTACACATGTCCAATTATAGACAACAACAAAAATATAGTAGACTATTTTGAATTACAAACCACAAGATAACAGTTCCATTAGATAACAGTTCCAGCTTCAGGTTTTAGCAGAAACATAAAACAACATGTAAAAGACATAAACAGAAAAACAATCATTTTCAGACAAATTTCTAACTGATAGGCAAAGGGACACCATTCCATCCCTTAAGACACTCAAGCAATGGATCAATGATTTTACCTTCACAAATTGCATTAAACACCTTATCAAATTCTTCCCCTGGTGATCGAACTTTGTCTCCCGTAAGCAAGTCAGTAGCTAATTCTTCCCTCACAAACTTATAGATTGGATAAGACCTGCATTCCGTGATCCGGTTTGCTGACTTCAACATTGGACTTCCATTCTCGTATAAACTTCGGAGATTGTCGACCTCTTTGGGTAGAAGAATGTTTAGTTCCTTCTCGAAAATGCTAATCTTTTGAAAGATTGAAGTGTTTGAATTCTTCTCATCTTCACTGTTTTTCAATGCGTGTTCAACTAGTACTTGTCGGAGTTTTTGCATCAAAGGGTATGTGAAACTGCATGGATCATCGATGTAGGTAAAAACATGTTCATTGTCGACGACTTTGAGTAGATCTTTTTCGCAGAATCTTGATGGATGAAGCTCACCATTGACACCCATTGTTAAAACCTTTTTAGCTACTTGGCTGATTGTGTTCTTCACAGTATGCTTCATGTTTTCTTCCAAATGCCTTAAATCAATAGCTTGGCAGAGTCCAACCAAGAATGTTGATGACATAAGTTTCAATATGTCAATAGCTTCAGCTGTTTTCCTAGAAGATATCAAACCCAATGAATTCACATCTTGGTTATGTTGTTCTGCGCTTTGAACATGATTAGTGACCGGATTTGCTAAGAATTGAAGTTCGGAACAGTAAGAAGCCATTGCAATTTCAGCACCTTTAAACCCATAATCCAAACTAGGATTCCTCCCACCTGACAAGTTTGAAGGCAACCCGTTGTTGTAAAAGTCGTTAACGAGCTCAGAGAACTGCGCGAACAAAAGTTTACCAATGGCAGCAATTGCTAAACGAGTATTGTCCATTGAAACTCCAATTGGCGTTCCTTGAAAATTACCACCATGGATAGCTTTGTTTCTTGAGACATCAATCAATGGGTTATCATTAACTGAATTGATTTCTCTTTCGATGGATTTTGTCGACGATCTAATCACTTCAATCTGAGGACCTAACCACTGTGGAGAAGTACGGAGAGCATAACGGTCTTGTTTTGGTTTTTGCAACGGGTCGATTTCGTGTAACTTCTTAGCTTCTTTAACATATGAGCTACCATCTAAAATGTGTTCCATTATAGCTGCAGCTTCAATTTGTCCTGGGTGATGTTTCAATTTGTGTGTCAAATGGTCGGTAAACTCTGGCTTCCCCTGCATGACTTCGGCAAAAATAGCCGAAATGACTTCAGACAAAAGAGCTAAAATATTGGCTTCAAACAAAACCATGGAAGCTAACCCGGAACCAACAGCGGTGCCATTAACCAAAGCCAGACCCTCTTTAGGTCGCAACGCGAAAAAACCCCCATCAATACCAGCTAATGAGAAGGCTTCTTCTGCATTGAGTTCTTCTCCATTAGGACCAACTGCTTTTGAATTGGGACGACCAGTTAAGAGACCAGCAATGTAAGATAATGGAACAAGATCCCCAGAGGCCGTGATGGTGCCCCTTAGAGGTAAACAAGGAGTAACATTTTGATTGAGGAAATTGGTGATGGCCTCTAGTATTTCAAAACGGATTCCAGAGTAGCCTTGTAAAAGTGTGTTGATTCTTACAAGCATGGCTGCCCTTGTTGCTGAGTGCGGTAATATGTGAGTGGAGTCCTTTCCATTCCCGAATATTCCAGCATTCAAGAATCTGTTGCATCGAAAGGAATTTATCATTGTCAGATAAGATTCTAACTTTTGTATACCCATTCTGTAAGGTGGTGGGTGATGCTTAACCACCGGGAATGATTAATTTGGTCAGATTCATTGTCAAACTCTACATCTTTACCTACTTCCATACAAGTAAGTGTCCATGAAAAATTTATTGCTAAGAAAAGGAAAAACAAATCAAATTCGTAATTGTAATCGAGATTCTACACCCTGTCTGGAATGTAGAGAAATCTTTTTAGGAACGTGGCTATAAATTGGCTCGAAATTTACCCACGAGAGAAATCTCGGGATTTCTCGGAATGAGTTAATCATTATTGTCTCTGAATTTGGTTCTATTGTTTCAAAACTAGATACTATTGAAGCCTGCAGTCTAACAAACTGTTAGCTCTGAGGTTAGTTTGAAGGATTTGTCTTTACAGGCAAAGAGCTAAGACATACAGAAAACGTTTCAAATTAGAGGTTACAGAATTATGCCTAACAGCTGACATGCATTTCACATGTCCAAAACCGATTCTTATACCCTGATAAGATCGCCAAACAAGCAAGCAGTAAGCAACCATCAAAATTGAAATTGTGAATGGAGGGAAAAAAAAATCTTGTATTTTTTGGATATTAAAGAAGCACTTTTTAGGGAATTAAGTCGGATCGGATTGTTTGGAAATTTAGAAATAAAGCATACAATGCACCTATAAAGCCTTAAGTGTCCCGGTACCACGAAATTATCCGGCAGTAAAATTATATATGCCAAGTGATTAAATCCCAAGAGAAATTCCGAGATTTTCGGCATGAATAAATCTAGTCATTGGTCGAGAAAGTCGGGTTTTGTAGAGGCATGGCTTTCCCAGCCAACAACCTAAAGGCATGTCCTACAAGGGGTTCCACAGGAGAAATGAAAAGAAAAATAAAATAAAATAAAAATGGCTTACCTAATAAGCTCAGCTTGAAGAGCACCTCCTTTGTTAGTTCTTCTATGAGAAGTAGCACCAAAACCAGTAGTAACACCATAACTATCCGTTCCTTTATTCATACTTTCCATAACCCAATCACTACTTGCCTTGACTCCAGGCCTAGCAGCTTCTGACAATTCGACTCTGATACTTGATGAACCAGCGGCAGCAATGGCAGCAACTTGAGATATAGTCAATTTCTTACCGGCAAGACAAATAACCGGTTGGCGATATTCTTCGACCATTCTCTTAACCTCATCTAAATGGCTTCCTTTTAATGATTCTGCTGCCATTCCCCAATTCAGTGGATCATTGTTGATACACAACTTAATTTCCTCCTTATTCATTTGGCTCTCCATTGATAGTATTTAAAACTTTTCTTCTTACAAAATATAGCTAGATTGAGAAAAAGAACAAATCAAAGAAGAAGATCAAATGGGACTTCTAAATTGCTTTGAAGATTGAGATTGATGAAGAATTAGAAAGCTTGTAATTTTGCTTTCTGAATTTGGAGTAGATGTTTTCTAGTGTATAAATAGAGGGAGGGAGGGAGGAGAGAAGGGTAAGTCATAAGTGCGTTGGTGTGCCATTCATGTGGGTTTGGTTGGTGGGGATGGATAGACAACAAGGTCGTTGAAAATCAATTAAGGCTGTTAGATCTACCGAGTGAGAAATGTGCAACCTTTGGATTTGTTGGTATGAATATCTTATGGTAAAAGTCTAGAGTAGAGGCATACCTCATTCATTTGTGTGGAGCAACGACATAAAGAAAGGTTTGGGATCTTTTTCTTCTTGTGTAAGGGAATAAAATTTAACGCCATAAACTCCAAATACCAAACATCCAAAGTCTCAACTATTGAACACACTGAAATGAGGCAGAAGTTAGCTGACATTCTGCGTGACAATTACATGGCAAAGGGGCAGCATCCATGAATTCTCAAACATCAAACCTTCCTTGTAGCTAGCTATTTAGTACAATAATTTTCAATGTTTTCAATTATTACACACTCTTTCTTGGGTGGCTACTTGTACGCGGATCTCCAGGCTGTCCACGAGGAGTTTAATTTCTCGATCCTGAGAATTTAACTCGTGTTAGTCGTGTATCTATTGAAAATC